>JAEIIJ010014226.1:0-15644 GCA_018904815.1 Drosophila ogumai | reverse complement strand
TATATTTTACTTTGATAAAACTATTCATTAAAAGAAGCATAAAATATAGTTATTTGTACTTAAAATCATAACAGATAACTGGTAAGCAATTTCTCAATTAGAAATTTTATATTATATAATATTAAAATTATACATTTTTTATTCAAATTTAAAATTAACTTAATATTTTCTCCCAGTGCATACGCACACCTACATATAGCAATCCCACACAAAAGCGGGGATACACGAAATGCATCTGTTTTGTTTGGCCCTCGTCGGGTTACCCGAAAAAAAGAACAATTGTGCTACCCCTACATGAAAGAAAAGCGGAAAAAAATATAGAAATCCTAAGCGTAAAAGGATCCATTATTGAAAAGAGACAGACACAGACAAAGGCAAAGAGAAACAAGGACAGGCAGAGCAGTCTGATCGGCCATATGTTGCATGGAAAGTGAGGGAAATGATTAGCCAACGATGACAAACTTATTGATCGGAGCGACGCAAGGATCCCAGAGGACCCCATCAATACACGAACACTAACACACACAGGATGCATTGGCAGAGAAGCAACAATTGGGCAGATAATAAAGGAGATTTTGGCAGTGATATATTCAGGATGGAGCACTTTAGAGGGATGTCTGCGTAGATATTTCAGCAGATGAAGAAATAGCGAGGGTACCTTAATGTCTTTACTGAATCTATCAGTATTTTTGTGATTTCTTAAAGTAAAGAGCCTTTAAAAAAAAAAAAAAAAATTGTTTTGATTTCTTAAAGTTAAATACATTTTTATGCTATTCAAAAATATATTTTCTTGAGATTTTTAAACTGATAATAATGTTGTAGTTTACAAATTTGTTACATTTTTTATATAGAAAAATAAACCCTATCGTCATAGTTCCTTCTTAAAATCCTTTAAAACCATCTCCTGATAATTGATTTTCAATCGGCTTAAAGCCAAAATAGATTTAGCCTGAAATTATGATTCGACGTGCCAGAAAGTCCTGCGATAATTCATTATCTACGTATGCAATTCGAATGGCTTCCAAATCCGAATCCTCTTGAAATCATTTCCCGCAGCGGGACCTTTCCGACATATAGAGAGAGAGAGAGATCGGAGACCAGAAATTTCGAGGGCAGCTGCTTATTTGCACCTAGCAAAAACAGGATCAGCAGGAACCCGACGGCCGAAGGATAACGAAACACACAAATTGAAAGGGGCATCCTCGTCCATCTCTCTCCGTCTCTCGGCCAGTTTTCCATCTGCACCTGGCGCGGCTTTGTGTGGGCTTCTCTTATTATTATTTCTCTCCTCTGCTTTTGCTTTTTGTTTTGTGTGTTTCGAAAGGACAACAACACAAGGGCAGGTAGTTTTCGGGGCTGGTGAACTCGAAACTCGCCTGTTATTGTAGCCACTTCTCTCCGCATCCCTCTGATTTTTTTAAGGAGTCCTGAAAACATCTGCCACACGTCGCCCTAATTGTTTGCGTTGCACATGTTCAGCTGTTGGAGCTGCACTTACAAGTCCAAGTCGAAGTCCCTCTGTTTGACCAAGTATCTGTTTATCCCAGTATCTAAGTATCCCGTATCTCGCAGCTCGCAGCTCGTATCTTGTATCTCAACCGCTGTCGCTCGCGAGCCAAAAATGTGTCGTGTGGACTTCCTCCTCTCCTGTTTTCGTATGCAACAAGTGTCCAGCGACGAAGACGACGTGACCCACTCGCCGCCGTAATTATTATTGATTTTACATTAGTTTCTTTATGTGCATTATGCGCAAAGGGGGGCTTAACACTTATTATGGAGTGTGCCAGACTTTGGGGGTTGGGGTTGGGTTGGCCGGCAGAAGAAAAAAAGTGACTACAAAAAGACCGATTCCGATTGCATTTTCCCTTCCTATAGG
Organism: Drosophila ogumai; assembly: GCA_018904815.1. Taxonomy (NCBI): domain Eukaryota; kingdom Metazoa; phylum Arthropoda; class Insecta; order Diptera; family Drosophilidae; genus Drosophila; species Drosophila ogumai. Next base: position 13,768 of record JAEIIJ010014226.1, on the reverse strand, counting down.
GAAAAGCCCATTAGACAATTGAATTGTTTCTTCGTCGTGTTTCTCGGGCTGGCAACCCGCTCTTCTTCGTAGGATTGGCCTCCAAACGCTCCTGGCTCACTTCCGCGGTTGACTCCTTGCCCTGCAGAAGGAAGCCCAGGGAAATGCAGGTGATCATCAGGAGCAGGCAGGCGTACACGGCCAGGAAGTAGGTCACATCCAGATTCGGATTTTCGGCAGTTTTAAGGTGGTGCAACATATTCGGGTCCATGTCTTCAATTTTTTTGTTGTTAATTACCCAAGGAATATTGGAATAATATTAAAATTTTGACTCAAATATTTAAACATAAAATTTGTTTAATGAGTAAGGTGACATAAAGGTAAAGGAGAGTCTGACCTTTCGTAATATTATTCTGAAGAATTTTAAATTGTTTTTTTTCCTTTTACTTTTTATTCAGTGTATTTATTATGTAGAACAATAATGTCTGAATAATTATAAATTACTTCTAATATTTTGTTAGTTTTAATTGTAAATTATTTATTAAATTGTATATTTAATTTGTTTTTAATATTTACCTATTTGATCTACTTTACAGTAGATATTTTACGGAAGTTTTACATGTGGATCGTGTATATTTTACATATGCTTTTATATTTAGCCCAAAAGTATGCCCTGAATGCTAACTCATAAAAAAAATATACACGTGAGTGATATTGCAATCCACTTGCGTTCCACAAAACACAGTAGACAAGTTTCAAACCCTGACATTGCCGTTTCGAAGTATTTTTAAATTTTTAAAGTTAACTAAGGAAATAGAAGCGAGATTTGCTTTAAAATATTTTATATAACAATTATAAACTATTTTTTTATATTTAGTTAATATAAATATTCAACAAATTACACAGAAGCATAGAATTTACATAAAGAACATCTTAAAATCCAAATTGATTTAATATTTATATTCTCACTCCGTATAAAGAAACACCAGTAGTAAAGTAAGCATCTAGCAATTCTTATTTACGTAGCACTCCGGATACCGCGAGTAAATAAATAAATAAATAAGTGGGTTTATCTCGGCCGATATTTGCTGGGCTGTGGGCCAAGAATAGTCAGACCATAAAGTTACGGCTGCGGAGCCCCAAGAACAATGTCGGGGCCCCCATAAAGATAACGGATAATAACAAATGGACGCGATAAGCATTTCACTTAGCCAAAAATTACTTTTGATTCGCATTATTTCAGGAATTTTAAGTACTTTAAATCAGACAGATAGGGTTTTCTATTTGCATTCTTTGAGAATTTAAAAAAAAAACATAAAGTTATATTATTAATCCCTGCCTAGTAACCAGATTTTACTCCCTTTTTCTTCCAGTGCAGCCACAGCTGGAGAGCTAATGGTGTCCAAGAATTCGAGTTGGGACTCCCAGTGAGTGTGTGGCGCTTACCTGACGGCCGTCACATGGTGCGAGGTGTGCGTCTGCGTCTCCTTGTGCCGCGTCGACAGACTGACCACCGTCACGTGCCGCGTGGCTGTGCGCACCACCCGGCGCACCCTGCTCCGTCCATCTCCGACAACGACCACAATGGGCGGTGGTCGCTTCTCGCTGTCGCTGCAATACTGCAGGAAGGACTCGCCCCCGCCCAAATCCGAGTGACTGGAGTGGAGGTGGCTGCGAGAGGAGGCGGCGGAGGAGGAGGAAAGGGGCGCCGGAACGGGCAGCTGCTGACGACGGGACTTGTGATTGTCACAACGAGACATGATGGCCACGGCAGCTAATCCTCTTCTGGCTGCGAATCGGGGAGTGAAGGAGGGACGACTCTTGCTTTCGCCCGCAAAATCATGCAATTTTCTTATTTTTATTGCCCGGAACTTTTCCTTGGCTGGTTATAACATACACACTCGTTGATTATTCGCTTTGTTTTGTTGGTTTTGGTTACTACTTTCGATTATTCATTTGCAAATTGATTTGTTTTGTTCGTCGTGTTTTGTCGGGGTTTCTTGATTGGGTTTATTAATTTATTTACGTGCGGCTTCGCATCATTCTTTGCCATTTTATCTTTGGTTTAGTTTTCGAATTCCATGGGTAGCGTCGCGTGTCTACATTCTTCTATATATATATCTATTTTTTCGGTTGTTCAGAGTCACAGAGCGTTGGAGCGTCGGAGGCTAAGATAAAGCATATTTGTGGTTCGATAATAAGTCCAATTTGTTCACCGTGACATTTACTTCGTTGTTCGCATATTGCGCATACGCCACGTTTACGACGGGTAATGCCCTTCAAAACGATTTTTTCATTACAAAATACGATTTAATGACTTTTAACTAGAGGTTCTTGCCAGTAAAAAGGAAATATTGAACACAGAGACTTTGAAAAAGAGAGCAAGCTTCTGAATTTGACTTAACTTTGCTCTACATTCGCTGATTATTAATTAAAACATTTATTTAACAAGGCTAACTAGCCTTTACTTGTTTTTACCTAAATCAAAGCCATTTTTATTATATTTTTCATTTGAACTGATTCACCTTTCCACATGAATCACATGGCAAATAAGGACAGTTATGAAATTAATTCAGTTGACATATATGGCCTGTTGCGGAATTTAGTTTCATGTCGAAAAAGTTTAATTGGCAGCAATTCCAAATTCCAAGTTCCATGCAAAAACTGACTCAGCTATTTAAATGTTTTTAATGCCGCTTAAGTGTATCATTAGATACCCAAGCTTTTCTAAGTGCATCAATCATTAAGACGAGACGTGTTTTATTTGTTTCTGGTGGGCGTCGTCCATCAATTGTACAATGTCCTCGCGACAAATATTTAACCAATTGATCGTTTTAAGATAGCAAATTCCATCAGACTCAGTAATATAGGAGGATTAAAACAGTTTCAAGAGATCTTTACTTTGAAGTAAGGGTTTGAGTGGCAGAGTATTCATTTAGTCATGTTATCATAGGATAAAAAGGCTCAGCCACTTAAGGCTTTTTATTCAAATTAATCTCACAAGAATATTCCTTATTCTGATGGTAAACAATATATTTTTTAAATTGTTATGGAAAATATTTCCTGGCAAACCGCCTTAAATTTACTGCAAGCTCTAACAATTTCTTGTCAATAATGACAAATGACACTAATTTTAAATGTATTAAATATTAAAAACGATATTTATCACTAATCAGAAGATTGTTTAATTTACTTATCATATTAACGATCACTACCCCGTTTTCCTTCATAAAACTCAAATCAAAAAGACTTGGATTAAACTTACTTAGTGGCTTTAACTTTCAAAGATCGCTATGTAGAGTATTGCCGTTCGAACATACCCTGCTACAATATGAACCCACTGGGTACTGAGTACCGAATGACACTTGCAAAAGCGTAATTGTTTTTGTTTATTAAGGCCTCAATGGGAGAGTCGACGACGTCGCCGTCGTCGCAGTTCGCAATCGCATTCAATCAGCTTTGCGGCTGTTCCGCTTTTTAGGTCAGCGTCGATCGGCGATCGCAAGTAAAAGTCGCAAGTTGTCAAGTCAACTGCAGGCTAGAAAAAAGCGAAAAACCCATTGGGGAGAGAGTGGAAGTGTGGAAGCGTGCGAGACTGGCGAATAAACAATATTCAAATTGAATATGTGAGACACGCAGACATTGATTTGGCACCAAGCCGGCTATATATTGCAAGCCAAGATACGATCCGATCCGATCCGATCCGATGCGATCCAGACACCAGACCTCGAAAACGTGCCTTGGGAAAGTGTGATCTGGCAGTGGGCCCAGTGATATTTTATTTTTTTGTTCAGGAGCACTGCTGATCGTGGGTGATCTGATTAGCTGATTAGTTTTATTTTTATTTTTTCACAACTACTGACCTGATCCACTTTGCACACAAAGGTTTGGCCCCGCCAGCCGCGTGATCATAAATCATATGAAAATTTATGTGCGAAGTGCGTGAGAATTCGCAGGGAAAACAATAGATAGAAAGGGAAATAAAACAGACTCACACATGAGCCAAGATCAAGATCTTCAGAGTCGCACAAATATATATGAAAAGATATAAATATAAATATGCATGTATGGAAATCTTGACTAACAAACTCAACCCACACACTTTCTTTACACAAATCGCTGTCGTAAAGTTCAAGAACCTTTTTCGAGAGCCTCGAAATCTCGAGAGCTTGAAAACGATCCAAGACATCTTTGTTACAATTGTGACAACACTTGCCACTGTCTCTGTTTCGGTTTCGTCATAAATACACCCAGCAAAAATAAATAAATACACGCAAGAGCTTACTTTGGAAATAAACAAAAATAAATGTGCACCTAGAAAAAAGAACTCCCTTTTTATTGCAATTATTGTAAGCCTTTAAAATTATATCAAACAAATTATATCAACTATATATTTATATCCATTTATTGGCATTGAATTTAATTTTTATTTTAAGCTAAGAGCTTGTTCTAGAAAGATTTTAGATCAAGGGAAGCTTTACATAAATTCGGTCCAAAAAACATTAGAACCACTTATTTGTTATAATTAGCACTGTATATATATTTTTCTAGGTGTATCTAGGGTACCTTCTGTACCAGAACCGACTGAATCAAGTAAAAAGCTGTTCAAACAAACGAATTTCGCTGCGGCCGGGCGATAATCTCACGAGCGGGGCCCAGCCTTGGAACAAGTCATGGAATTATTGGCCAAAACAAGTCGCCTACTGCCAATAAACGCTTCAGGGGAGTTCTCAATCACAATCGCTTAGAATGCTGCCGGGGCCCACTCACAAATCGCAAACAGAAAAGTCAGGCTCTGCTCACAAAAAGAACAACTGAGCGCTAAAAGCTGAATATTTTCGTTATTTAGCAACTATTAGTGTTTGTTGCTATTCGAGTGGTTTTTTAGCTGCTGCCGCTGTTGCCTGTGACTAGAACTGTTCCAACTTGTTTCTGTTTCTGTTGTCGTTTCTTTTCTATTTTTCTTTTTCGGTTTTGTTTTTTATTTTTGTTTTTGTTGTCGGCTTCTGAGAAACTTTTGTTTGTAATTGCAATTTTGTCGAACAAGTTTTTCGTTGTTTTAAAGTTTACAAGAAAACTTCAAACTAACCTGGTTTGTGGTTTACTTTAAATTACAGTGGGGCTTAATTAGAGGACTGTGGATTTGGTTTTTGGGTTAATTTTAATTTGAAGTAACTAGAATTTAATTTGGTTATGGTGTTACGGAAGTTTTGTAGTCATACATAAATATTTACACTTCTAATTGAAAAATTTGTAAGTTACTTTATCTTTTTCTGGCTAAGTATTATTTGATTTTTCCAAAAGTTTTATGATAATTTTTCAGGGTTAAAGGCTCTGTAAAATATTTATATTCAAGAGTTTTATCATTATTTTCTTTATTTTTATGAGGTATTAAGCCTAAAATTCTCATGTGATAACTCAATCAGCTAAATAGACCTGGAATTAGCAAAAACTTCAAATGACACTTTTCAAGCCTCAAATAATTTAACATTTTACATTTATTTTCCATTAAAATATATTATACTTTTAAGACGGCTTTCATAAAGTCATGAGTTTGACTTTTGGCACTAACAAAAGCATTTTTCTAAATTGACTTTTCACTTCATTTAAATAAAAGTATTTTATTTCGATTGAGATGATTACTTAAGCAAAAGGGGTTCTAAGTACGAAATATAATTAAATGGTAAACCTTAAGTACAAATTCCACTTTTAATTTAAAGCGTTACCTATCAAACTGCCTTTTTTGTGTTTCTTTTTACAATCTCCTGTCTATTTAAGCTTATTGGCGCCATTAATTTTAATTGTATTCTGGAGTTAAGCTTGGAGAGCAACCACTGTTTATATAGTTATCCAGAGCTGCATCCGCTCCGGAGCACGACAGCGAGACCGAGACTAGGGTTCCTATAGTAGCTGATATATAGAACCTAGCTCTTATTTCTGTTGCTGCCGCTGCCGCAGATAGCAGAGCTGCCTTTGTTTTACAGGTGTTCCACTGCACGAGCAGCAAAAGCGGCCAAAGCAGCAACAAATGCAGGTAAGAGCAGCAGAAGCTAAACAAAAACAGCAGAAACGGCAGCCACAATCAGTTGCAAAGCTGTTTTTTCTTGCTTGTGTTGTATAATTATTTAATTTATAATTATTTGTTGTACGCTCTCTCGCTCTCGCAGAGGGGAGTTTGCTGCACAGAAAGAAAATACGTAAGCAAATGCGATAAACAAAAGTTGTATTGCTGGGAAATGGAAAAAAAATCACTGTCTTTAAAAATATGTGTTTAAATATTCCCAAACTGATCAATAATTCTATTAATTTCTTTCTGTCTGCAGTATTTTAGGTGAATGGGAAGTTGACGAGGGGCGGTGGGGCGGAAGAAGGTGTAGAAGAAGAGGAAGAGGGAGAAGCAGACAGCCCGTGCTCAATGCTTTTTATTCACTTTCGTGTCATTAGTAACGGCGCACGTAACAAAAAGCACCAACAACACACAGGCGCACCAACACACTCCCTCTCTTGATGCACTCTTTCGAGCTCTCTCACAGTCGGTCTTCCTCTCTTTTAGCCATTTTCTCGGCGAGCGGAAGAGGAAGTGGAAACAGAGTGTGCAGCAAACGTCGAATGCGGCGACGCAGCGTAATTGGGTGGCAAGCGATTATACAAGCCTGGCCAAAAGGCAAAGGCAACAGCAAAAGCCTGCAACTGCAGCAGAGAGCCAAAGTCAAAAATACAAACTCAATATCAAAATCAAAAGCATAATGATTAAAACGCACTGGAAAACGCATCAGAGAGAGGAGATGAAAGAGAAAGAGCTGAGATGAAAAGCACTCTCTGAAGAGCACCTTCAAGATTGACTTTATTTATTCGGATCAACGGCTTTCCAAGCTTTGTTTACCACTCTGAATCAGCTGATTAAGAAAATCAAGCACCAAAAACAGTTCAAAACGACACAAAAAGGTTAGTCACTCAAACAAAAAATTTTGAAGAATATACATATACATATATATATATTTTTTTTATTGAAAAAACGTGAGATAACTCATAGATTGAGGTTAAAAAGTTGGGGTTTTTTAAGAGTTTAAATAAAGTTTTTGTGTTTATTAGAGATATTGTAAAGCTTTCTTCTAATAATTAAGAAAACTTTAATGGATATTTTTTAATTTGCCATTTAGATTACTTATAAAATCTGGAACTAAATAAGTAACACGAAACTAATGTGGTTTCTGTTCAATATTTTATGTAAATCTCTTGTGAACTATAAAATGGAAGCCTATAGACTTGTTTATTCCAACAAAGATTTCATACCAAAAAATTCAATCTCTGAAAAAATGATTATGTAAACATTGCCTGAAAAGTTCTGAACTCTGAACAAAAATGAAGAAGAAATCCCCAGAAACGTTTCGTTTGTTGCATTTTAAGTGCCATTAAAAAGGTGATTCAAAAGTAAATTTGCAATGAATCAGCGATTTTGGCGGTCAATTCCTGATTGTGGAAGGTATGCTTTTTGTTTTATTTCTTTCAGCATTTTTCAAAGGAATATGCCTTCAGGTTTCGACTTTGAAAATATAGTACACAGCACTTGCTGCGTATTCAATTACAAAATAATAGAAATTTCCAGTTGGATCCACACCACACTCGAAAATATACAAAAAAAAAACTCACACACGCGATTTATGTTGTGTTGGATTTTTTTGTATTTTTTATTTTTCGTGTGTTTGCCGAAACGTAACGGGGCAGTGGCCGTGGATCCCGCTCTTTCTACCGATCCCGCTGCTCCACCTCCCTTCCTCCCACTGTTTCTCTCTCTTTTGCACCCGCTGCTGTTGTAAGCAGTGAACTCTTGGTACAGTGTACTGTGGAATATGTTATGCCTGCTTTATTTTTTGTTTAAAAAATCAACTTTTAATGATTCAATGAAAGGAGCACCTAGGATATGCATCCCTATCGTAAACGTGGCGTTCTTCTAAAATTAAAATAAGTAAAAAGACTAACAAAACTGTGCTTAAATATATAGTAGGACGAAGTTCTTTTTTTTACAGAACTAAAAATGTACAATTTATAGAAGTTAATAAAGTATGAGGAAACAAAACTAATTGTTTGAACAAATTATTAAATAGATTTGTGACTAGACATCGGGTGATCATAAATATTCATTTGTTGAATTACAAGACAGTTCAGAAGTCTTTGTTTTGAATATATATTTTATTCTGAATGAAACATTGGGCGCAGTGTTCAATTTCTGGCTAGTGTTCACTGTATCTAGTTGTTTTTGTTGCTGTTGGCGGCGGCACTATTGTTTTTGTGATACTCGACTCTGGAGAAAGGCGATTTTCTCTTTAATTATATTTTATTTTTTACATCAAATATTGTTGTTGTTGGTTTGTTTTGCTTTTTGTTTCATGGTTTCCGTTTTGCTTTATTCGGCTATGTTTGGTGTTATTGCTTTGTGTATTTCTGTGCGTTTTTTGATTACTTTTATTGTGGCATGGGGACACACAACGATGTCAAATTAATAAACAAACTCGCCTTGACAACAAATTTGCAACAGAGACAACAACAAAGTGCGTATAGGGAATTTTCGCAATATTATATTCATTTTTTTCCTCCTTTCATTTAGCACTCACAAACACGCACTAACACACACTCACTTTTATTTTGTTTGCACATCAATTTGCATTGAATTTATTAAAAATTCAATTTTGAAATCGAAACTTTTTTCAGCTTTTCGTTCATTAATTGAACAATATATGCGTTGAAACAATAACAATAAAAACACACACACGATCAGCGACTGCGCCGCGAGCTGCGCTGCAGACGGCGACGGCGTTCGGCGACAGCGAAAGGTGTAACGACGAGCGACTAAGCGAAGAGCGTGTGCTGCCTCCGAAGCTTTGAAAAAGACTGCGAGAGGCAGAGGCACAAAACGGTATCCAGAGCTTGGTTGGGAGAAAAAAGAGCGCGCGAGTGAGAGTGCGGCTGTATGGGTGGAGAGGAGGTGTTTTGTGACTCTTGTTGTTGTTGGTGTTCATTGTTGTTATTGCCAATAGTCAAGTTTGTGGGCCACTTAAAAAAAGCTAATATTGTTGCCATTATTATTACCAAAGGTACTAAGCTGGTATTTTCCACTTGATCGGTTTTTGCAAAATTTAAGCAAAAAGATATTAGATAATCCGGAATAAGTTTGGGGAAAAAAGGATTGGCTTTACGGGTTTCTTTTGATTCTACCTAAATATATTATTTAAGATACTATACTGATATTATTCACTTTATTTAATTATAATATTAATAGTTGAATATTTCTATGAGTTTAAAGATTAGTTACAGCATTTTCTGTATTTTTTATTAATGGATACTGGTACAATAAATATTATAAATATAATAATAATTAAAAGGGGAAAAGTTTTTTTTATTAGATATATAGTAAATATATTATTTGAATTTGTCTTTATTACACAAAAACTGTACCTTGAGAACTATTCTTTTTGATTTCCTGTAAATACAAAACCTTAACAAAAAATATACATATATTTAAATGAATAATAACGAAAATAAGACAATGGGAAACTACAAAATTCACTTTTTTTAACCCCCAATGGCACTCACACACCTGTGCATTTTACCTGCACATTAAATCTGGCTCTCTCGCACACAGGTGAAGCGTCATAAGCTTTGACGTGTGCTGTCACAGTGGGCCTAATTGACATTATATAAGCCATTATTAAAGTGCAGCCGCCACTAGAAAGTAAACCTCTCAATTATATCCACATTATTTGCATTTTCAAACGAGCGAAAACGAACTCAATTCAAATTGAGGAGCTGAAAAGTTGAAAAGTTTCCAGACATCTCCGCGCTGCACTGTGTTTTTCCCACTTCTCGGCTCCATTGTCCGATTGGGTAATTGCAAAACAGATCCGAAAACACTATACGCACACACATAAATCGACAAGCAGTCGTAAAGAGGTGTAAATTTGTATGCAAACGACACGAAAAACACTCCCAAGACAGTCTTCAAATTGGTGTATGGAATAAGAGCGAAGAGAGCATAGCTTTTGGCTCTCGGAGAGCCAAAAACAGCTGGTGCATTATTACAAGAGTGAAGATTTCAAAGACTGTAGATTTGATACCCTTTAAAAGAAAATTGAGTACATTTTTTTATAATAAACATAAGCTTAAGCTAGCCGTCTGAACCCTTCTGCTCTTGAGGACGCAAGAACAAGTTGCGAATTATAAATGCTATTTTAAATATTAAAAACTTGGCAAACTCTGTTTTATTTTTTAATACAAAAAATGTATACAATGATTTTAATAAATTTCTGCGACTCTGCAGTTTTAAAATGGCAAAGCTAATTTATTTTAAATTGATAACATGTTTTAAACATATGGTTATGTTCTTGAGAACCTGTAAATTCAACCCTTGTGCTCAGGACACATCTTTGTCTAAATAATTATTTAACCTTCGGTCAAAGAGTTTCCATTTCTTTAATTTCTTAAGTACGAAGTTATTTTATTATAAAAGTATAAGACTAATTCTTATAATTATATTGCTTTTTTAATTTAACCGATTATTTTAAACAGATGCTTATCTGATGTAGAAGGTAGTTAGTGTCTTTTAAAATGGAACCCCTGATCGCATGTGTGAAATGAAATTTGATACCTTAATGTCTCAAAAATGCAACCCCCTTGCGTTGCACAATTAAGGCCAAGAAAAAAAAATAGTACCCTACAAAAAGAGGGTATATCGATTGTGACTGCGCTCAGAGTCGAACAATAAGCTGAGCTTACGTTACGCTCAGGTGAGTCACGAACCGAGCGAACCGCACCAAGCTGAAGGGCGAGCGGGGGCGCTTTACTGCCGATGTTTTTTATTGACGTCCATGTGCTATAAGCCATATGGACATGGAGATGGAGACAGAGAGGCATGTGTGCATGGCGGTTACTTGGTAGTTGTACGTGCGCTGGTAGTTGGCGGTTGGTTGTTGGTAGTTAGTCGCTTGCGGCGGCCCGCTAACAAAATGGGCAGCGTAATGCCTCACTGGCTTCGGCTTCGCCTCAGTCCGCTCAGCGGCTGAGCGACTGAGCCAAGCTAAGCGTTAAGCCCGATGACTGTGTTGTGTGTGCTGAATGGTGTGTGGAGTGTATGATGTGTATGATTGTCTCACGAAAGTGTGTGAGTGTGTTTCAGACAACAAACCATTTATATCCGGACCTGCGGCCTGTTTTGACTTTTCATTGAAACCTGCTGCTGCACCGAAAACAATTTTGACTAAGACTTAATTGTCTTGTCAAATGATTATTGTATAATTAAAGTAGAGAATTCTGGAAAACTCTTTCAGTTTATTTCAATTTAACATAGATATTTAAACTGTCTACCAATTTAGATTGAACGCATAGAAATCGTTTCTTCCTTCTTCAAACATTTATGCTTTATGATATATTAGGTATATTATTTCTTTCACTGCATGCTGCTGACGCTGTCATAGCAGCGGCATCGTTAAAACTCAAGTCGTAAACATATGCACACATAAAACCAAAACTTTTGCCCACTGCTCACTCCTCTGGCCGCTTCCTTCCTCTGCCTTCCTATGACTCCAAACCCAGCTGAGGCTGGCTGATATTAACGCATTAGGTACAAGGTACACAAACCCATTTGCCATACTTGTCTGGGCCGAGTCTCAGCTGTTATGAAACAATAAACAACCGTCAACGATGATGACAGCCCCCAAGAAACAACAAATCCCGCGGAGCGGCGAGGGTTGCCAAAGGGATTTTAATTAAGCCTCAGGTCTATCAGCGGGGGTAATTGTAATGGCTCCAAGTAAACGAGCGAAGGAAAAGTGTTTAATTAAATTCTAATTTTCGTTGATTTGTGAGTCATCTGGCAAAGATACAAAGAAGCTTTTGTCAGGAGTTTAAAGCCAGAAAAAAGAAAACAGAAAAGAAGATGATATGACCTAGTAAAGAACAATACAAAAACAGAATAAAAAAATAAAGTTTCTTTATTGTTTTAAACAATAAAGTATATATTAAGCAAGACCAAACAGTACAGAGACCCGATTAAAAACCCTAAATAACCTTGTTGTTTATTGTAAGTAACACAAAAGTATAAGGAAGTATTGTATATTATAGACTATAAATCTTTTGACGACTTTTAGATTAACTTTTGGAGAAAAACTTGTGCCAAACATTCTTAGAAAGTTTAATATTTTCAGACCTAAGACTGTATATTAATAATCCTTTCTTCGTTCCCTTTCAATATCTTTATATTTTATTTCCAAACTCAACCCCCTTTCAATATCTTTATATTTTATTTCCAAACCCAACTATTGAACCTCCCCACTGACTGTCCGTCTCTGGCATATGAAACGCATTTTATGTTTCATTAGTAAACATCGCGAAAGCTCTGTTGTGTGTAGTTACTAACTATGCGATTACCCCGTTTTCCCCCTCGAAAACCCCCCTTATTTGCTCGCCTGACCTTAGGCATTTTGAACCCAATTTTTGAGCAGCCACAAAGGGCGGCGCCGGGGATGGTGGGAACGAGAGGAGCCTATTCAAAATACAGCCAACCCAGCAGACCTTCGGGTCCGCCCCAAAACAGAAACCCAGCACAACGATTGCGAGAGCTTATAGTTTTCTTCCCCTCCCCCCACTGAACGCAACCTAACCCCTAAATAGCCGACCGATGACTGCTTACCTTCAACTTGCCGCTGGCGGGGCCATTGAATCGCATCGCTCATTCGGTCATGGCTACACGGCTTACCTACTATAGCTACTATAGTATATACATACATAGTATATATACTGCACATTGCCGGCTTTCGGGCTCATTAGAAAGTGAACGCTGGGAGACAAAATGCGAGACAATGCTACTAGTGCGCGAGTCTCGGGAGCGCGGCTAATGAAGCCTGACAGGGCCGATATCGGTCCGGGGATCGGATCACGACCATATCACGATTGAGATTCCCTCGACTCTGTCATTAGGGCTTTCCACTGCTCGCATTTTTTTTTTTTTGTTCATGCACTTTGGGCATTATTAAAGGTCTTTTCTCGTTTCACTTTCACAGATTTTAATTCGAATTCGATTTAAAGACGTCTTATATGGTATATTTATGGAAGGATTTGCCTTTCGATAAGGTTATACAGGTCAGAAATATAAATAAACCTGAACAGTTTTCATTAAATAAAAGAAAAGTTACATGTATCCTAAAGGAGTACTCATAATCAATGTATTATAGGTATAAAAATTAAATACATATAATATTAAAGTAAAACTTCACCAGCATTTGTATGTTAAAGTTATAAACGATCTTGCAAAAGTTTGATAAACATCAAAACCAGAGAAACATCATCATTACAATGATAACTTCGTTAGGGTACCCAAAACTTCGGTGCCCGAGTAGATCTTAATTTTTTTGTTTTTCATTCAATTAAATCAAAACTATAGCAGACGAAGATGAGCCAGTGACGGATGATGAGATACAAATGAAAATGTTGAAAGAAAACCTGAAAGAGAAACAGCTGGGGAAGGGGTGCGAGATACAAAAGATACCAAAGATACAACAAAATTATGTTAGTGGGAAATTTTTGTGGTTTCATGAAGTACGAATGCGAGTGCGAGTACGAGTACGAGTACTCATTGGAATCGGAATCGCTGGGACTTCACTTTCACTTGCACTTCGCTGGCCATGAATGAAAGAAAGAAAAAAAGCCCCAAACTCCCCCTTTCGCTGGGCTGCCCACTGGCTGAGCTTTTTTTTGTTTTTGATTTTTTGTATATATATATATATATATTTTTTTTTTT
>JAEIIJ010014224.1:0-18956 GCA_018904815.1 Drosophila ogumai | reverse complement strand
TTTTTGTGATTTTATAATTTCTCATGCGAAGTGGCTGTTGATTTTTTTTTATTTAAATTTTTTAGAACCGTACTCTTTATGTTGTTTTTCAGTATTTACATTTAATTTAATTTTCTTTATCAAACAATTTTAACAATACGAACAAGCTCTGTTATTTCTTTCTGTGTGCTCTTGACCGAAACCGTTAGAATGAATGCCCCTCTCAATGGGATCGCGCTCTGCTCTTTCCAAATATGAATATGAAATTCGATGAGCACATTTCCAGATTTTCCAAACAAGGCAGCAAATTGAAATGCCAATGCAACAAAACTAATTTATTTTTATGGCCAGGGCTAGGGTTTCGGCTTCGGGTTCAGGTTGAGGGATCGAGCGTGATGAATCGATGAAATTGTGCACTTCGGGCGTGCTGCCTCCTTCTCTTTCTTTTCCATTGTGTCCGCTGGCCAGCAGTTTGCACACAGGCGCAGTGGGATCGCTCGAGGGGGTGGGGTGAGCGGATTTTCGCCTCTCACAAGTGCACAAGCGCTCTCACAGCGGGGGTGAGAGTGAGAGAGCACAAATTGGCCAAGTGCTAGGCTCTGCGAGAGAGAGAGAGAGAGCACGATCCTCCTTCTAGGAACGAAAAGAAACAAGATATTTAGACGGGCATAAATAACGGAATAGTGTTGACAACGGCTTATAACAGGAAAAAAGCTAAATGCATTAACAACTAGGTGTGAAAAGTTCAAGGAATAATTTAAAATTTTAATATGAAGGTTTAAGTTAAGGTATCTCTAATGGAAGTGCTAAAACAAAATAGATATTGCCCTATACCGAATTTTATAGGCGGGTCGAATAATTGTTGTTTAATCAAGAATCTAGCTATTTTCCAGGACTTCTAGCCAAATCTAGCGGGCAGGCTACCATTGAGCAGCACTAGTCCTGTCCCCCTTCCACTTGTCTGTATGGATGCCAGGTTTGTTGTTGCTCGCCGGGTTTTTGCAGGTACGCCGCTTACTTGTGTGGGTGCGCGTCCAAACTCAGGAGAGTTCAAAAATCCTGCAACCGAAAACCAGTCTCAATTCTATTTCGGATTCTGAAGCGAGCGGAGTGAAGTAGTCGGGAAGAAACCGAACAGGAATACAGAATTAAATCACAGAAAAATGAGCGCGGAGCGAGAGAGGCGGGAGGAGTCTGGAGGCGCGTCCGGTGGAGCGCCGGGAATGGACTTCAGCAAGAAAACTCTTCAGGATTACGAGGTGCTGGCCGTGATGGGCAACGGCTCCTTTGGCACCTGCTATAAGGTGCGGGACAAGAGCACTGGCGAACTGTTCGCCTGGAAGGGCATGAACTACGACGAGCTGGACGAGGACAAGTGCGAGGCGTTGGTCTCGGAGATCAGCGTGCTTCGGCAGCTGCAGCACCCGAACATAGTGCAGTACTACCACCATTTGGTTAACCGGGAGGCCAAGTCCGTGTACATCGTGATGGAGTGCTGTGCCGGCGGCGATCTCGCCCAGATTGTTCAACGGGCGCGATCCCAGCGCCGCCGGTTCGAGGAGCGCTATATCTGGCGGGTGCTCTTCCAATTGTGCCGTGCCCTGCAGGTGTGCCACAACAAGATTCCAAATGGAACGATTCTGCACAGGGACATCAAGCCGGCGAATATCTTCCTTGACGCCGCCGGCAATGCCAAGCTGGGCGACTTCGGCCTGGCCCGGATGCTGCGGCGGGACCAGAGCTTCGCCGCCTCGTTCGTGGGCACGCCTCACTATATGAGTCCGGAGCTGGTCCGCGGTAGGAAGTACGACCGCAAGAGCGACGTGTGGGCCGTGGGCTGCCTGGTGTACGAGATGTGCGCCCTGCGCCCGCCGTTTCGGGGACGCGCCTTCGACCAGCTCTCCGAGAAGATCGCCCAGGGCGAGTTCAGCCGTATTCCCGCCGTCTACAGCTCCGATCTGCAAGAGATAATCGCATTTATGCTAGCCGTCGATCACGAACAGCGTCCCGGCATCGAGGTAATAATCCGGCATCCATTGGTGGTCCGGAATATCTGCGAGCTAGACGGCGAGTTTCCAAACCTCGTCGAGACTGGTGAGGACTTTTACAGGCTGCCCGCTGGCGGCAGACTCTTCGACGAGGAGGAGGAAGAGCATGAGGTGCCGCCCGAACTGTCCAGCACACTGTTCACCGAGCAGTACAGCTTCAACGAGGGCTATGGCCAAAGGAGACTGAGTGTCACGGGCGTATTCACCCCGGACCTGAGAAACGAACTTTTCTACTCCGCCAAGCGAAGGATGTTTCCCTCCAAGAAACTGCAGCTATCGGATCCCGCCCTATACGAGAGTATAAGGAGAGAGGAACGCGAGGAGGAGCGGCAGTTGGAGCTGCAGGATGAGCGCCGGCGGCGAAAGGAGATGGATACAGTGGGCGAGGAGTTGAAGAGACCGGTGCAGCAACAGGATGGGAAGCCTGAGCAGAGCGAAGGCCGTAGCAGTCCTCGTGCTCTCACCCAAAACATTTTCGATGAGGTTCTAAAGACCCGGCTTCATGCCATTCGCGCCCAGGAGTCACTGCTCCAGCAAAAGGTAGTGGAGCTGCAGATGAGAGAGCAGGAGTTGAATCTAGCGGAGAAGCGCGTCCAATCCTTGGAACGTCAGCTGCAAGAGAAGCTGATGCAGCAGCAGGAGAAGCCTTCGTGTCGTTGCACTCAGCACCCAGTGGCTCCACCGATTCCGCCCCGGAAACCGGTCAAGAGCCATCACGATGACACTTACTGCACCATCGAACTGAACGAGACATCGCCCACAGTGGCCAAACTCAATTTGGCCACCCTGCCGCCTCCCAAGTCGATGAATACCCTGCGAAAGGTCACGTTCCAGTCGCCCCAGAAGTTTGTCACCTACGGAATTGAGAATGTGCCGCCGGTGGCAAATCCCGCCACGGGTAATCCTCCTCCTGCTGCTGCTGCTGCTGCTGCAGTTGGTGGTGTGCCCATGCAGATGAGCGTGTCCAGCAATGATTCCGGCGATAGCCAGGCCTCTTCCACTAGGCGAAAGTCCATTTTGTCCCTATTTGGGCTGAGTCGCGGTTCTAAAGCCACGTCGAAATCCCTGCCAGCAGTGAATCAGCCAACGACTGCTATGCCAGCACGAGTCCAGCGCCCCCCATTGGCTGTAAAGCCACCAATTACGCAGGAACAACAGCCGGTGGCCACTCCAGCGGTGGCCAATCTCTGGACCAAGGAGCAGAAGAAGCAAGCCTTCGAGTTGCTGGCGGCCATGAATGCAGCGGAAAGGGAGGCGACCGGAACGTCGGGCTTGTCGGGCGCCGGAGGAGCACGTCGCCAGCATCTGCGACAGTCGGTGAGGGAGCGGAATTCCACGCTCCAGCGGAATCGCATGCGGCGATCTTTGGTCCTGGCCAGTGGCCATCAGAAGCAATCAACGCGCGACCAGATGATGATCTAAGAAGGGAAGACTGTGGAGTCACGGAGCCATGGAAACCATGGAAACTACCCGCGTTGTGATGTGGAATAAGTTCCGAAATATAACATATATATTCCTTTTTTTTTTAATACATTATATATGTACATATATAATTTTATTTGTGCGTTTATTTTGTGTGTGTATTAATAGTTTTAAGCTTTGTCTTTTTCGCTGCCAAAATTTGTGCAATTTGCCTACGATATTAATTGGCTTGTATGTAAAATAAAAATTAAAAATAAAAATGTTTATTTGAGATTTTTAATTTGGTTTCTAAGACATCACTTTTTTATGTAAATAAACAAATAATTTCAAAACCGTTAAGTTTAATTTTGTATTTAATTTAAAGGATATTTTATATTTAATTTAAAGATAAATATATATTTTTTGTAATTGATTTAATTAAAGCTTAAAAGATTTACTGGCTTTATAACACATCTAGCTTTTTCCAGGCTGCTGTTATTCTGCTGTTATTCAACAGGTGTCACAACTGTTGCTTCGCGCCAGCTGACGATAAGCGATAGACCAGCGCGTATCGATAACCGGTTTGTTACGCAAGCACCGATCTGGTCTGATTTCTTAGTTAAATTCTTGTTTTATCACCGCCCAAGTGTGGTTGCCCCGTGTTGTTTAGCTAACTTAATTTAATCCAAAGATGTCCGCCCGTCTGCTGCAGGCCACGCGCCAGCTGTGCGCCCAGGGATCGCTACGATCGTACAGCTCCAAGATCGCCGAAGTGGTGGTGGTGTCTGCCGCCCGCACACCCATCGGCAGCTTCCAGAGTCAGCTGGCGCCGCTATCGGCGACGCAGCTGGGCGCCAAGGCCATTGAGGCGGCAATTGAGCGGGCAGGAATTGGAAAATCCGATGTCCAGGAGGTGATCATGGGCAATGTGGTGTCCGCCGGCCTGGGACAGGCTCCGGCCCGCCAGGCGGCCATCTTCGCCGGTCTGCCGACCAGTGTGTGCTGCACCACCGTGAACAAGGTGTGCTCGTCGGGCATGAAGGCCGTTATGCTAGGCGCCCAGTCGCTGATGCTTGGCTATGCCGACACCGTGGTCGCCGGCGGCATGGAGTCCATGTCGAATGTGCCCTACTACATGAAGCGCGGCGCCACGCCCTACGGTGGTGTCAATCTCACCGATGGCATTGTCTTCGATGGCCTCTTCGACGTCTACAACAAGTTCCACATGGGCAACTGTGCCGAGAACACAGCCAAGAAGCTTCAGATCACGCGCCAACAGCAGGATGACTTCGCCGTGGAGTCGTACAAGCGTTCGGCGGCGGCGTGGGGCAACAAGGTCTTCCAGGACGAGATTGTGCCCGTTAAGATCCAGTTGAAGCGTAAGCCGGAGGTCACCATTGCCGAGGATGAGGAGTACAAGAGGGTCAACTTTGACAAGTTTGGCCAGCTGGCTACCGTTTTCCAGCGCGAAAATGGCACAGTGACCGCCGGCAATGCCTCCACACTGAACGATGGAGGAGCAGCCGTCGTCTTGATGACCGCCGAGGCAGCACAGAAGGCGGGACTCAAGCCACTGGCTAGAATTGTGGCCTTCCAGGTAGAGTTTTCCAGAAAATCAAATGGTATTGAAAATGTTTTTATATTTTTAATATTTTTTCAGGATGCGGAAACGGATCCCATTGACTTCCCTATTGCCCCGGCTTTGGCTGTGCCCAAGCTACTGAAGCGTGCTGGTGTCCGCAAAGAGGATGTGGCCATGTGGGAAATCAATGAGGCCTTCTCCGTGGTGGTGTTGGCCAATATCAAGACCCTGGACGTGGATCCCGCCAAGGTGAATGTGCACGGCGGTGCTGTGTCCATTGGCCATCCCATTGGCATGTCTGGAGCGCGTTTGGTGGCCCATCTGTCGCATAGTCTGAAGAAGGGCGAGCTTGGATGCGCCTCCATTTGCAATGGCGGCGGTGGCGCCTCCTCCATTCTGCTGGAGAAGCTCTAGATCCGGAGCTAAACTCTATCTCTCTCAACCAGAAATGCATTTATAATCGTGGTCATTGGACTCATGGAAAGTTTTTTTTGTTTGTTTTTAAATCTGTAGATGTCTATCTGTATCTTTTCAGCATTTATTGAAATCATGTGATTCGCATAATAAAATTATGAAACAGTGAAAATTAAAAGAACAGATTGGTCTTTTTGGGGGATAGTGAGATTAACATTCAGTTTTGGGATAGATTAGATTTGTACTTGCTTGCCAAACAAAATTCTTGCACGCTTTTAGGAATACAAAAACCACCCAGCCAACATTTGGAAGATAATTTTTACAATAATTCCCCTTATCTGAGTCTTTTTTGAGTCATTTTCATATGCGGCATACGAAAATTATCGGAAAATGATTCGAAAATGCCTAAGAAATGCTCTGAAAATGTGTTTATGCAATAGAGGTCAACAATTTAATTTGAATTAATTTATTTTCTAACTAGTTTCTATTCATCTGCCTCCTCGTCTGGCACCCCAGACTTCCCAGATGAAGATGACCAGCGAACAGAGGTAGAGTCCACCGACTAGGAGATAGACCGCAAGGAGATCCGGCAGCTGGATGCGCTTCTCCCGGTAGAGGAATCGACTGCGGAAGTACCGCTCGCTAGCCGCCTGGCCAGCCCAGTGGTGGACCAGACCCACCGACCTAATGGACATGACCAGGTGGTCCAAGTGGGCCGCCAGATGCGAGTGCTTTTGCAGGTAGATGGCCAGCTGCTGTTCCAGAACGTGCTGCTGGATTATGTGATAGGATCCCGCTCGATGTCCCCTCTGGGTCAGATGCAGCAGGGCGTCCTGGGAGAGCAGGCCGAAGATCAGGGGATGTGAGCCAGCGGAGCAGCGATCCAGCTGCCGCAGAACCTCCTCCTCCCGTTCGGAGGCCACCACCACGGATCCACCCAGTCCCAGAAGCTCCTGCAAGCTGGCCACCAGCTGCAGATCCTCGAATGTCGAGCGACTCATCACCGCCGCATAGCCACCGTCGGTTAACTCCTGCAGAGTGTCCGGCAGCCGTTGGTGGAGATGGTAGCGCAGGATGAGGAACAGCAGGGCGGAGTACATGGCGCGCACGATCAGACCGTAGCACAGCCAGCTGGCGAAGAGGAACTGCAGCGACAGCGATGGACGCTCCGGCGGATCGATGGGCAGCCCCAAGGCAGCGGCGTAGACTGTCAGGAGGAGTGCCACCCGATCGCCCGCCCCTCGTCCCTGGAGCACGACCAAGCCCGAGATGCTGACGAAGCTGGCCAACAGGCAGAGCCAAGTGAGGGCCTGAAATGGGAAGGCCCAGATCTCTCGGCTCGTCAGGTTGTGGGCATTGAGCAGCAGACAGCCCACCAAGCGGTTGGAGTAGTGGGGAAACACCGGCGTCAGGTTGCCGGAGTACTGGATGTGCTTCCGGACATAGCCTATGGCCAGGTGCGCCGCTGTGCGTCGGCCCGCCATCTGAAGCCGCTGAAGCATCTGCCGCTCTGTCCAGGTCCTTTGATTCCTCTGCTGTTCCTGCAAGCCCTCGAACTGAATGCTGAAGTTCATCCGGTGGGATAATTCCTGCAGCAGCTGCCCCTCCAGACCCACCAGTCTGTGTTGGGGCCCCCCCTGCTGCAGCCCGAAGAAGGGGGTCACTGACCGGGCCAGGACCACCAAAGGACAGCCGTTGAGGTTGTGCAGCTTGGAGGGGAAGTAGTTTCGGTGCTGCCAGGACTCGCCCAGGAAGCGATTGATTCTTGCGGGCCGGGGGGACGTGTCGCTGCAGCGATCGGGCTCGTACGGGAAGTAGGTATGGAGTAGCACCTGGCCGCCGGAGCTCTGTGTCATCACGTTGCAGTTGATCAGCTGGTGACGCCAGCAATACGCAAAGACGCCCTGCATGTCCTGCGGTATGAGGGCATCCCGCTGCTGCAGGAATATAAAGTAGTATTCGCTACCGTCCGACTGGGCAGTGTACGTGTGCATCTCGATGTCCCTGGAACGGCAGGGAGCCTTAAGTGGGCTGCAACCCACAACGATCACGGCCAACTTACAGCAGCGCATCCAACGAGTCGACGAGGAGAAGATTGTGTGTCCTCGGTCCTTCGATCCTTCGACGCGGTCGCTCGAACTCGACCAGCACCAGCTGTATGATCATCGTATCCACGCTCTCGTACAGCAGCTGCATGATGGTGCGGTAGAAGTTCATCGGACTGGGCCGCCGGCAGGAGAGGATCACGATGAAGGCGGGCGCAATCCGTTGGTAAAAGTCCTCGATGAAGACGCGCAGCGCCTGCGCCACGTGCTGGTTGATGGCCGCCGCCTGCGTCTGGGCGCCGATATACTTCATCGACTCGAACTGCAGCAGGCTGGTCACGTTCATCTCCGTGCCGTCTGTCAGGCAATCGGGAAGAGTACTGCCAGCCGGACAAGGGCTCTAATCCTTATTTCCGCTGCGAGCCATGTTTGCATCTCATTAGGTGCGTCGCATCGATTAGGACAAGGACAAGTCAAACAGTAACCATTGTGGGTCACGTCACGCACCAAGGTGAAGAGCCCAAAGCAGTGCTGGGATAGTACATTGTCCCCTTACTAAAAATCCTATTTAATTTGTAAGCGTACCTGTATCCTTGGCCATCACTGCTCGTCCATTAACGCACATCTGTCCGTTATGACTGACCATAAATAGATCCTAGTACTCCCTACTCCCACCTATATATTACCTATATAAGATGGTGGTGGTTATGAGCCCGACCTTAACTGATGTCAATACTCGTATATTGTTATGGCTTTAACGGACATGTTCTTCTATTTATAAGGTGGTGGAAATGCTTCATTGATTGATGAGGTCACGGATTTTTCACTGCTTTCTCTGCGCATTACCTACACTGAACTAAATATTTTAAAGCTGATGATTTTTCATTTTATAAAAGAACTCTCAATGAATTCTGTGAGTTGAAATCGCCAGGATTTGAAGCCGTCTAAGAGGCAACCCAAAAAGACGCTTTTCGCTGCATAATTTAAGCCAGTTTCAAAATCATTCAAAATCGATTTAAAATTTAAATCAATACAAATATTAAATAAATTTCTAGAAATTAAAATGCAACCTGTTTTTAAATGTAGGGATTTCTTGAAAGGATTTCCTTCATCCCCGATATCCTAACCCATCTCAGTCCCTGTTTGCTTTTAATTAGTCCAATCTCCGTTAGGATCTTGGGTCCTTAAAGGACCTACCCTATGGCCCCGTCCAAACCCAAGAAGTCCTCTCACAGTCAAGCCTCCGACAGCGTCATGAATAGCACCAGCTCCAGCAGAAATCCGGGCGGAGCCTCGGCTATATTCAGCAGCTATGTGGAGCACTCGCGGATTGATATGCAGGCGGAGGACGCCAATGTGTATGTGGCTCGGGCCCTACGGCTAGTCATCGAGAATGTGCTCGCCCAGCTGAGCGCCACGCTGGTGGTGACCATCTCCACGCGTCATCTGGGCACCGCCCAGTGGTTTGAATACATGATGAACAACCTGGTCGATTCATGGCGGATGACGGCCGTCCAGCTGCTGCGATTCCGACCAGATTCGTTGCACATCTCAGTGCCGGGACGGAAGCGGGTCAATCTGCTCCTGGTGGACTCCTACAGCGGATTGCTGTGAGTGCTCTGCATCCAAAACGAAAGAGGTTACACTAATCTGTGACTCCCCCGCAGGGACACCAACATAACGGCACACAATTCCGACTTTGACGATCCGGACTACTACTTTATCTTCCTGCAGACGCGAGATCCCTTCATTCCCGAGGAGCTGCGTCTGATTCTGAACCACTGTCTGGCCAACTTTTGGCTGCACTGCAACGTTATGGTCCAGACCGCCCAAGTGGACGTCCTGGTGTACACCTACTATCCCTATACGGCGGCCAGGTGCCAGGAGGCGCATCCAGTGCTGGTGAATCGCTTCGATGGCCGTCGCTGGCTAACGAACTCCTCCATGTTTCCGGACAAGCTGCGCCAGATGCACGGCTGTCCGCTTACCGTGCTCACATGGCATCTGCCGCCGTTCGTGGAACTGGTCTTGGATGCGGCCACCGGCGTAGTTCGGGCCAAAGGATTCGAGATTCAGCTGGTGCGCCACCTGGCCCGACAGATGAACTTCAGCATAGAGCTGGAAAATCTGGCGCTGCTGCGACCGGAGGCCTACCGTCTGGCGGATGGAGCCAACGATGGACCCATAGAGCGGGTGCGTCAACACTAAGTTGGTTGATTAACGTTAATTAAATTTTAAAAATTACATTTGGACAGCTTCTGCATCGCAGTGCCAACCTGAGCATGGGCTACTTCCGGAGGACAGCGCGCCGGAACCAGCTGTTGACCACGCCCATGTCGTACTATTCCGCCAACCTGGTGGCCGTGCTCCAGCTGGAGCGCTATCGCCTGGGCTCTCTCGCCCTGCTGGTGTTTCCCTTCGAGCTGCCCGTTTGGCTGCTGCTGCTCCTCGCCCTGGTCATTCACCTGGGACTCTACTTGCCCTGCAGGCGGCGGCGAAGGAATGTGTCGGGGGGAGCAGGAGAAGTCAATGGCGGAGGACTACAGATCCTGGGCTTATTGCTGGGCGCCGCTGTGGCCCGGCTGCCGCGCGCCTGGCGGCACCGTCTCATCGCCGCCCATTGGCTGTGGGCCAGCGTACCGCTGAGGATCTCCTACCAGTCACTGCTGTTCCACCTCATCCGCCTGCAGCTGTACAGCACGCCATCCTTTTCGCTGGATGAGCTGCTGTCGGAGGGCTTCCAGGGCATCTGTACGGCGAACACGCGGCGCCTGCTCCTCGAGATGCCGCAGCTGGCCGGCAGCCCGGACAGTATCCATGCCCTGGACACGCCCTCCGACTGGACCGTGCTGGAGGCACTGCAGCGGAATACCAAGCGCAAGATCTTTGCCGTGGCCAACCAGGACGTGGTCCAGTCCTTTCTGCACTCCAGCAGCCACCCCAATGCCTATCATGTGGTCAGGCAGCCGGTGAATGTGGAGTACGTTGGCATGTATATGCCCAAGCATTCGTATCTCTACGAGAAGATGGACGAGGCAGTGCGACGGCTGGACGCCGGTGGCTTTATTCATGCATGGCGCCGCGCCTCCTTTGTGGCCCACCGGCGGGAGGTGGTGCAGCAGACCAGCCGGCGGTACATTAATCATGCCAAGCTCTCCGGGATTTACATGGTCATGGCGGCGATGTACACACTCGCCGGGCTTGTGTTTGCCGGAGAATTGTTGTGTCGGAGGTGGAACTGGACTGGGACGTGGGTACCACAAGCTGTGTAGATTTTTTACCAATTTCTTAAGGAATAAAGCTTTTAACTTAAAACTAAATCTAAAGTTTAGACAATTTGTACAATATTTTTGGGCCGCATGTCTAGTGTTTTCAAATCTTTCTGTGGTTTCCGAGGCATTTTCGATTCAAAAACTATATTGAGTTTTGTGAGCAAGGACCCCGTTCGATCAGGTCATTAATCACATTAGAAACTTGTACCTAATGGTCAAAGTTTCCTGTCCAGGTAATCAATGCACCCGGCAGCCGAAAAGTCAGAGACTGGGCTCGTCATTAGCCGGCGGGCCGCCCAGGATGAACATTAGCGCGCTGCTCGACTCGTACTACGAATTATCCGGCGAGCAGATGAACCACATCAACGAGGTGGTGGCCCGGGCCCTGCTCCATGTGGTCCACCATTACATACTCAGTGTGACGCCGTCACTGGTGCTGACCCTGTGCTGTCGCAGCGAGCACACGTGCAACTTTTACAACGAGATGATGAGCACACTGTTCCGCCAGTGGGGCCTGGCTCCGCTCCAGATTGTCAATGTGGAGCGAGACGTGCCATGGCATCCGGTTGCTGGGCGGCGGCACTTCAACGTCATCTTCACGGACTCCTTTGCGGCCTTCTCGGAGATCCGGATAGAGTACTATGCCCGGGAGTACAACTACAACGAGCACTATTTCATCTTCCTGCAGGCCCGGGATCGGCTGCTCCAGGGCGAGATGCGGCTGATCTTCGACTATTGCTGGCGCTACCAGCTCATCCACTGCAGTGTCCAGGTGCAGAAATCCAACGGGGACATCCTCTTCTACAGCTACTATCCGTTCGGGGAGCGGGGATGTGCGGACATGGAGCCGCAGCTGATCAACCGCTACAACGGAAGTACGCTGGTGGAGCCGGAGCTCTTTCCGCGGAAGCTGCGCAATTTCTACGGCTGTCCGTTGAGGTGCGCCCTGTGGAATACTCCACCCTTTCTGCGGCTGGCGGAGGAGGTGACCGGTGGCTATGAGGGTCGTCTGCTGCTGGCTCTCGCCGAGAAGATGAATTTTAGTATCGCCGTGCGTCCAATACAAGCGAATGTCATTGATGGCGCCTTGGAGATGGTGAGTTCCTCTTGGAAATGGGTAACCAGAATCAACCCTTCACTGTGTAATTTCTCCCTCCTTTTAGCTGCACCGTGGCGAGGCGGATCTAACCCTAGGCGGAATTCGGCAGACGGTGGGCCGGAGTCTGGTGGCCACGTCGACGCACAACTACCACCAGACCCGCGAGATTTTCGGAGTACTGGCCTCCAGCTACGAGCTGACCTCCTTGGACATCCTGTTCTACCCGTACCGCCTGCAGATCTGGCTGGGCATCCTCGGTGTGGTGGCTCTCTCGGCGCTCCTCCAGCTGGCCGTGGACCGGCTGCTACGGGAACATGGGACGGATGTGATCCTGGGAGCACGCTCCTGGCTCAATCTGGAGCTTATATTCGTGGGCATGCCGCTAATGGATGTCCCGAAGAGCCACACCGCCCGCCTCTACTGCCTGATGCTGATGATGTACACACTGATCATCCGGACCATCTACCAGGGCCTGCTCTATCATCTGATCCGCACCCATCAGCTGAACCGGTGGCCACAGACCATCGAATCGCTGGTGGAGCGCAACTATACGGTGGTGCTGACGCCCCTTGTCCTCGAGGCGCTGCAGGAAATACCCAGCGTCCAGCACATGAAGTTTCGCCTGCTGGAGGACACTGACTCGGAGCTGGAGCCCCTCTACTTTCTGGAGGCGAATCATCAGTTGCGCCAGCACGTTACCGCCTCTGCCCTGGACATTTTCATTCAGTTCAATCGCCAGAGCGCCGAGCGAGTGCATCGTCAAGGCGGCAACGCGGCGGGAACGGTAGCACATTTCGAGATCGTGCCGGAGGACATCATCAATATGCAGCTGACCATGTACCTGGCCAAGCACTCCTTTCTCATCGATCACCTCAACGAGGAGATCCTGTGGATGCGGTCCGTGGGCCTCTTGGCTGTGTGGTCCAGGTGGGAGCTGGTGGAGACTTATTTGCGGAACGATCAGAGCTATCAGATTCTAGGCCTCGTCGAGCTCTATGCCATCTTTCTCATGGTTCTGGTTGGCCTGCTTCTCAGCTTCGTTGTCTTTCTCTGCGAGCTGCTCTCCCGACGATCCCGGCTCCTAAGAGGGCTCTTCTCCTAGCGGTTCAAGGATCTTAATTTATCCCCAGGTTCTTTTTTAATTTAGCATTTTTTAGCATTTTTTTTTTAATAAATATAAATTTTTTTTTGCTAAATAATAAGTGCAATTAAATATTTAACTTTTGTAATCGATATATTTGTACTCAGTAATATATTTATACCTTTTTGAACAGCTATAATATTATTAAAAAAAAAAAAACAAATAATATAATTATAAAATTTCAATTTTAGAAAATATATACTATAGTGTTTTTTTCAAGTTTAACCCAATTTTATTGCCGTGTTTCTGAATGACTTTGAGCGGTAGTGTGGTTTCTCTGGCAGGCAGGACATTATCCGGCTATTTGTAAACCTCTTACGGCCGACATGGCGTTTGCATGAACCTGACACTGGCTCTCGCCGCCGCCGTCCCCCTCTACCGCCCCTACCACCCCTACCGCCCCCCTTTAGCCCGTAGGTGTAGGTGTGTGTGTGTGCGTGTGCCGTTGATGGTGTTAATTTATGGTTATGCGCCTCATGCATAATACTGACACCGAAACCTGTCACGCACATGCCTCCGGAACGGACTCCGGAGAGTGCGGTACCGGTGGGTGTTGGGTGTTGGGTGGTGGCTGGTGGCAAGGTTGGATGGGTGGCTAGGTAGTGCTCGCCTGTGCGCGGCAATTAGTTTAAGTGATGAACACGGATTTGTTAATGCATTACCTTTACCCACGAGTAATTTGTTTGGTTGTTTTTTTTGCCTCCTGAAATCCAAATAAAACATTGGAGGGTTCCGCTGGGTGAACAGTGCAAATAAATTAAGCTAAAGGATATTTTATAAGCCTAAGATATTATTTAAATATTATTTATTTTAATATTTAAATAATATCAGTAAGTAAATTAGAAATTAAATCATAATTATATGTATTTCCTTTTCCTTTGCAGAGTTGCCACAGAAATTGCTATTGATTTGAAATCACTTTAAATGCAGCCTAAAAGTATGCTAGAAAAATATGTACCATGAACTTTGGTCTCTCTTAAAATGTATTACTTTTTAAAACATAGGACACAAAGGGGTAAACAGCACTCCCTGTATGCCTTAAAAAATAAAGTACAAAAAAAAAAAAAAATTACTTTTAGACACCTTAATATTACATTTAAAATTTAAAATTACAAACAAAATATAACACTGTACAGATTCGCGATATTGACCCATTGATAATAAACCAATAAACCCTTAAAACCAACCAATTCCCGTTTGCCAAATCAATTCCCTTGACTTCCTTTGATTGCCAAAGGTTCGATTGCTATAAAATCGGGAAAATGTTCCGTGAAATGTTACACTTTTAACATGAAACTCCGCCGAGCAGCGAGTGGGCTACTCCTACTGGTGCTCCTAGTTGCACTGGCACACACCAGCTTGTGGCCCGACCAGCATCCCATGGAGGAGCTCCTGGCCACGCGCATCTCTGGGACGCTGCAGAGGATTTTTACGAATGCCTTTGCCGCCCACAACATCAGCGTCTTCATCAGCACCGCCTACAAGCAGATGGCCAGGGATCGGGTGCAGCTGGTTCAGCGTGTCCTGGACCGCAGCCTGGGCCATAGGCAGTCGGCTATGCCCATTGTGCTGGCTTCCCGTCTGTCCAAAAGGCTCAGCAGCCAGGTCTTTGCCCAGTTGCTGTTCGTTGAGTGCCCCGAGGAGGTTATGTACTGCGGAACAATTGCCTGGGAACTATAGGGTAAACTATATATGTTTCGGTTTTTTTTTTCCCAGAGCAATTGCATCCGCCTTGGAGGAGAACAACCTGTACGTGATTGTGTGGCTGACAACTTTGCCGGAGTCCAAGCAAGCACCGGTTATGTCACGGATATTCGCTTACTTTCTGCTGGAACGCTACAACATCAATGTGCTGATCCTGGTGCCGAGCTTCTACGCTGTCCGGGCCTACAATGTCCGGCCGTACACGCCCACGGATTGCATGAGCCTGGAGCCGGTGGAGATCGACCTAAAGAATACCGGGATATGGGATATCTTTCCGCCCCGCCTGAAGAACCTCTACGGCTGTCCCTTGAGCGTGATCGTGTGGGACATACCGCCCTACATGACGGTGCACTGGGAGAAAGACGATCCGGCTGAGCAACTGGAGGGACTGGACGGACTGCTGCTGCAGATCGTGGCCGAAAAGATGAACTTCACCATGCGACTGGTGCGGAACGAGCCGGAGGGTCTGATCGGGGGCTCCACCTACGTGAACGGCACCCTCACCGGCGCCTATCAGATGCTTCGCGAGCGGAGGGCCAACTTCACGTTGGGTTGTGCCGCCTGCACGCCGGAGAGATCCACCTACCTGGCCGCCACCGGTCCCTACAGCCAGATGGCCTACGTAATCGTGATGCGTCCGCGCAGCGGTTACAGCATCTACGAGGTGATGCTCTTCCCCTTCAACAGCTATGCCTGGCTGCTCCTGGCGTTCGTTGCCAGCTTTCACTGGTTCCTGGGCAGCCACTGGCGTCTGCCGTCGCCCGCTCTGGCGGGCTGGATGCTCTGGATCTTTGTGATCCGGGCCAGCTACGAGGCCTCCGTGTTCAACTTCATACACAATTCACCGGTGAAGCCGCTGCCGCAGACCTTTGAGCAGATGCTGGCGGCGGGCTTCCATTTCATCACGGATCATGCCACCTACCGGATGACCCTCAATATGCCCGCCTTTCAGGGCAGGACCTACATCTCGCCGGGACAGCCGGTGGACGTGTTCGATGCCCTGCTGAAGGAGCCCGGCAGGGCCGGCGCCTTTACCAGTCGCGCCTTCTTGGCTCAGCACCTGACACGGCATCGGAACAACCGCCACCGGCTGGTGATTCTCGCCGAAAAGATGCTGGACAACATGCTGTGCATCTACTTTCCGCCCGGCTCCTACTTTGCCTGGGAGTTCAATTTGATTCTGTTCAACATGCGCAGCTTCGGTCTCTTTCAGCACCACTCGCAGCGGCTGGACTGGGGCAACATGCCCACCACCTCGGACTCGTTGGGCAGGTCGGCAAATCCTCGCTCCTCCTCCTCCTCCTCGTCCTCCTCCTCCTGCGAGAGTGCGGCCAAGGGACGTGCCGAGTCCATGGGCTTCGTTCTGGCCGCCTTCAACTGCCTCATGGCAGCTTTTGGCGTCTCCCTGGCGGTGCTCGGCCTGGAGCTGCTAAGTCAGAGGCGGCCAAGCTGGCGTAGATTTGCCTGGCTAATGGAGAGGCTGTGAGGCGGAGTCTGGAATTTATTTTTATTTCTCCGCTTATGCAATAAAACCATTTAACAAGCTTAAAGCCCTGCGTAGCTGGGGATGCCCGGTGGCGGCGGAGAGCAGCTCTAGGCCAAAGACCAGGACGGCCAGCAGCTGGAGGGCTCCGCAGCAGGCAAAGATCCCAGAGAGACGCCAGAGGGTCAGCGGCTGGGGCTCCATGCTGCGTCGCCGCTTGGACATCCGCTCGATGCGGTCCAGGTACATGCCCCGGAAGCGGAACACAATGCCCGAGGACATCATGGCCATCAGCAGGCGGTCGATGCGTCGCTTGAGATACGAGTGGGGTCGCATGTACATCGTCAGCGGGGCGGTCATCAGCGGCAGCGGCAGCACGGCCAGGTGCCTCCGGTTCGGTCCGGAGCGGTAGTCAAACTGGTTGACCGTCGGCTGGAGCAGCGGCACTGCTATGCCCGGATCGTCCTCGTCGCGCAGCCGCAGCAGCGACTCCTCGTGACTGGCCACCACATGGATCCGGATGCCGGGCATCGAGTCCTGGAAGATGTTCTGCAGGGCGGGCAGCATGTGGAACACATAGCCCTGGGCCACCACCTCGGACAGCTCTTGGAGCGGTGACCGCATCTCCACGTCCTGCAGCAGCAGGTACAGCTGCCCGGTGTAGGCGGCCCGCAGGACGAGCGTCTGGAGCAGCCACATCAGCAGCAAAAACCGGGCAAAGTTCCGCCGCGGATGATACAGAGCCAGGCCGCCCATCAGGACGTTCCACATGCCCAGGCAGGCCCGGTGATTGGCTCTGCCAAGGATCAGGTGGCTCAGTGCCTGCGGCTGCCTCAGCAGCCGAAGCAGGCCGATGAGCAGCAGGCCAAAGAGGAGGCTCCCGAGGATACAGGACCAGATGATGTGGCGAAAGGGACGCGTGAGGCGCTGCAGCGGAGTCATAGAGCCGCCACTGGGAACGGACAGGACGATGGGGAAACTCATGTAGGACACGCTGGGCAGCATCAGATCCGATCGGGCCTTGCTGTACATGAAGCACACGAAGGTGAGGTTCGCCTCGCCGTCGACAATCTGCAAGAGGAGAGGAGAGGAGGAGGAGGAGGTTCACTGGGCGTATACGTAGTCCGGCGAGAAACCATTACCATCTTGAGTATGCCCGTGTAATTGCCATCCGGCCGGATCTGGCCGCGATCCTTGTCCTTTGGCTCCACCAGCTTAATGCTGAAGTTCATCCGTTCGGCGAGGGTGTTCACAATCCTGCCCTCGATCCCGTGCAGGATCCTGCCGTCCTTCTGCAGCGGATCCTCCTCGAGGATCACGTATGGCCGGTGCTCGAAGGTGGCGGCCACCAGCTGGCAGCCATGCATATTGGCCAGCTTGCTGGGAAAAAGCGGCTTGGTCAGACCGACCACGCCGGCCTCCAGCTCCTGGAAGGCCGTGTAAAAGACGGGCAGCGAGGACTGGCAGCGATGCGGTCCGTAGGGATAGTAGGTGTACACATGGACGCTCCCGTTGCGCTGCAGGAACACGCTCACATTCAGCACGTACATGTTGAGCAGCCGCCGGAACATGATCTTGATGGACTCCATCGGCTGGCTCTCCTGGCCCGTGTAGACCAGCAGAAAGTTCCCGGTCCGCTTGTAGGGACTGCCCAACTGGTTGAGGTACAGCTCCAGGCGGAAGTACGAGCGCAGGCTGTCCAGGAACCAAATGGCAATGGGCCTGCCTGTCACTCCGCTTGGCGGCGGCAGTTCACTCTCATCGGTGCCATTGTTGGTGCTCTCGATGTGGTCGTCCTCCAACTGAAACTGGATCCTTCCGGAGCCCGATGATCTGGCCAGAGCCTCGTCGATCAGGTCGTTGTGGTGGCCACGGCTGGCCCGGCTAGTGGGGAACTTAACCACCGCCAGGGCAGTGCTTGTGGAGCGGCCGTAATAGTGGTCGATGGCCCAGACCAGGGCGTAGACCAGGCTCACGTTTTGTGTGCCGCTGGGCAGCATGTTGATGACGAGGCTTCTTCACTGGCCGGTGTCCAACTGGACGATGTCCTGGGTGAGCCATCATGGGCATGCTTTAAGGCTTTTAAGACACAGTGATTTCTGGTCTACATAAATTGTTTAATAATAAAGTTAATAATAGAAAACTAATTTTTACAAGTTTTTAAGATTAGGTAAATAGTTGTTAAATAGTTCGTAGCTTTGTTATTCTTTAAGTAAATTATTAAATATTTTTTTTGTTATTATTTATATATTATTTTTTGGTTTTTTTGCCTCACTATGCAGTGGCTCGTTAGCCTTATCCGAAAGGGAAGCACTTAGCTGGCCGATCAAGTTGCGTGCTGAAGGCTCCATTTATGGCCATCTGTAAA
The DNA here is from genome assembly GCA_018904815.1 of Drosophila ogumai. NCBI lineage: Eukaryota > Metazoa > Arthropoda > Insecta > Diptera > Drosophilidae > Drosophila > Drosophila ogumai. The sequence continues at coordinate 420 of JAEIIJ010014224.1, read as the reverse complement.
GCAAATGCATTATTAATTAGCCTTAAATATATATAATATTTTTTAATGGCGATTTCATAAAGGTCTCAGTCTAACATTAAGTGCTCAGTGTCCAGTATAATAAAAATATGTGCTGCAGGCTTATTTAAATGGCTACTAAAGTTTTAATATTAAACATTTTTTAGCTTAAAAACTTCAGGAAAATAGGTTAACAAAATAAAAACCAGAAAATGTGATTACACGGCAATTGATCAAGGTTTTTTTTTATTTTTGTTAACACCTTTAGGGCTAAGCGTGTTTTGTTTAATCAGGAATTAATATTAATTCGGTAAAGGGTCATACAAATAATACAAGTAAAGAAGTAAATAATTAAATAAGGTTTAAAAATATATAAACATACATTAACAAAATATAAGTATGTAAAACAGCATAAAATATATT
>JAEIIJ010014223.1:0-11237 GCA_018904815.1 Drosophila ogumai | reverse complement strand
TTTAATTTTTATTTTTAGTTCTATTTTAATGTTTTTGTTTGTTTGTTCTTTTAATTTCTTGGAAGCAAGTTGATTTCATAACTAAAAGTTTTAATGAATCATAAATTCTTATCTGAAAACACATTAGGCCTAGAAAAAAAAATATAATCAGAACAAGTTTAACAATAAATATTTTTGGAGTACAAAATATATGCTTAGCCTTTGATTCGTAAATTAATAGGGTTGAACAAAAACAGAAATAAATAAATAAATAAGACATAACAAATAAGTAAGTTTCTTAAGGCATAATCATGGTAATTTCCTGATGCATTTCAAAAATAATACACAAAATAATAAATAAATCTGAACCATTTCCAGCTGCGCTCGAGGTGATCCATACTGCGACGAGATGCTGGACACGGACTACCTTTTTTACCTGGCCTTCGAGAACTCGCTGTGCGATGACTACGTGACCGAGAAGCTTTTCGATGCCCTTCGCCGGAACATCGTCCCAGTGGTCTTTGGCGGAGCGGATTACTCCCGCATTCTACCGCCGCACTCCTACATCGATGCAAATCGCTTCGAGACCATCTCGGATCTGGCCCTGCACATGAACTTCGTGGGCGGCGATGCCTCGGAATATGCTAGCTATTTCTGGTGGCGACGTCACTACCGTCTGGGCAGTACATCGCCTTTTTGCGACCTCTGTGCCCGCCTCCATGAGCCGGGATTCAGCCACAAATCACAGTCCTACAATGACATTCAGGCCTGGTGGTTCAACAGTTGTCGCCTGGAGAGTCACCTCAAATGGTGAACGGACACACGACATCGAGCGGGATGGAGATATATATATATGTATATATATATCTATTGTATATAGTTGGGCGAAAGAGAGCGAGAGGCTCAGCGGAAATCGGTGTGTCTTGTGTGTGTGTGGTTACTTTTACTTGCTTTTTTGGCCTAAACAAACATTGGCCGACATCTCAAATTGTTAACCACCGCGTTCTTTTCGGTACTCGGTACTTAATAAGATAAGATATACATATTTATGAATAGGGTTGATTTGATAGTGCTAATGGGGACACGCATGACTCACCCACCTGCCTGCCCGCCCACCGATTTTAATTGCGATCACTATCGGGGTTTGGCAAACGGTATCTCTTTGGTTTATATATATATAGTTTGAATTTTATTGTTACTTTAACGGTTACAGGTTGCATTTCTAAATGTTAAGTTCGAGTTTTTGCTCAAGAAAATTAAAGAATAGATAAAAAAAAAAGAATTAAAGAAAATTTATTGCTATTTTAAAATATATGCATAAACAATATATATAAACTATATATCAAATAAATAATATTTAAGTCTCTATTTTGTCAACCAAAAGTTATTCTTCTTGACTAAAATTATATATTTTTTTGGTAAATATATATTTTATAAGGACATTTATTGATACTAGTAGCGATTTTGGAAATATTTCAAACAAAAATCTACAGTTAAAATCATAAATTCAACAAATACAATTGGTCTTCAAAGTTCAATTGTGGAATAAATAATTTAAAAATTTAATAGACATTAATAATTAATGGAAAAATGTTTAATATTATAAAACAAAATGTAGACATTTTTTGGATAGATTCAGCAATTATTTGATAAATTTAACAAAAGCAGGTAACTTATAGATATATTCATCAATAGTAATTTTGTGTTAAAATCACCATTGTTTATTTCCATAAATCCACCAAAGATAAAAAAAATCATTGATGAATATACTGATGATTGTTGGGTTTTTCATTGATATATTTCACCAATGCTAATTATTTTTTAAATTCTTCAATGGTGATTCATTTATTGATAAATTCATCAATAATAATTCACAGAAAAATGTTAATTGGTGAATTAATCAAATTACCAATGGCAAGCCATTCATTGATAAATTCATCAATTCACTGATAAATTCACCGATGATAGGTAACTTTCTTGATAAATTCACCAATGGCATGTAATTTAATTATTAATTTTTTATTATTTATTAGTATTATTATATATTTTATGTTATATATATTCTTTAATAAATAATAATCACAACAATAACAAAAATTCAAAAATAAAAACATTTAATAATTTCGATTCGGTCCTTTAAAAAAGAAGATTTCCCTTAACATTGGTGAATTCATCAATGATTCATCATGAATTCTAAAAGATAAATTCAATTTATCGCCGAAGCTTTCAGGGCTAAGCGAGGCATAACGGTATCGACTAGGGCTGCAAGTGGCGCAGACGCCTCACAGAATAACGGAGAAATGTCAAGTGTCAAACGGTGGCGACAAAACAGTGACGTAGTTGGCTTTCTCTCTCTTTCACCTCCTTCCAGTGAAAGCTTTCCCGCAGGAGGAACAGGATGGCACTAATGACTTGGATTAATCAGCTGTGGGAGGCCAGGCAGCAAGCTTTATTTGGCAGCTTTGCCGCTGAGCTTTTTCAGGATATACCGTTGCACGATACATATATATATGTACCGTTGTCTCTGCCTCTGCCGGCGTCGCTGCTGGCGAAAAGCACTTCCCATGGATTTCATGACATTTTATTCATTCTGTGCTAGATTTCCCGATAGTTCAAATCAGAGGTAAAGCCCCGAAACAAACGAAAGAATAAGAGTCTCCGCATCGAAAGCGAAAACGAGAAAAGAAAAGCCAGGCGTCAGCGATTCGTAACGAGTATGAAAAATCCGCTAAGCAAATAATTACCGTTAAACGGTGATTCTTCTCGCTCTCTCCCTCGCAAACTCTCTGTCTATATCTATGTTTTATCTTGATTTCCTGTGGAATTGCATAAAGTATACATCATATTCTTGAAGAAAATGCCGAGTGAAACGTTGTTTTCTTCGAGTTGAGATAAAAGTGCGAAGAGAGTGAGACGTAAGTTGCATAAGTGGAGAAAACATTTTTTTTTTGTTTAGTTTGCAAGTGAAACATAAAACAAAAAGAAAAAAACAACAAACGAGACCCTGAAATACAAGAATTTTTATTCGCTAAAGTTAAACGAAGTCTCGTGGCCTCTGTATCCCTACATACAGATTTTTACATATAAATTTCCTTTTTATATGTATAAAAACGCGAGTGTGCCAGTGTGTGTGAAAGTGTGTGAATATGTGTGCGTGCGTGGGTGCTTTCTCGCTTCCACTCTTACACTTGCCTGAAAAGTGCGTCCTCTCACAACCATCGATTTTTCCCTTAAAAAAGCAACAACACAAATATTCGCTAAGAGGAAGGGGACAAGGCGAATGAGAAGAAGAAGAAGTAGTGGTGAAGGGAAAGCAGAGAACAGAGAGTAGAGAGAGGTGAAAGAAGAAGCAAAGCACTACTGCCCCCCATTTTGGAGAAGCGCAAAGGCGGCAGAGGGACTCGGATTGGTATTCGTCCTTCCTGCTCATTTGCTCTCATTCGCTCTCTTGGCTCTCTGTAAGCTCTCTTTATCTCTCTCAAGCACAAGATGAAATCATATGTCAAGCACATTTACCGTTGCCTCTGCCAAGTCCGCCTTCCGCCTTCTTCTTCGCCCACCAAGAGTTCAAGAATTTGCCTTCAAAGCGGAAATCGAAACCCTAGAACAAAACCCCATCTATCTCTTTCCATCTCTTTTCTTCTTAAAATCAATCGAAGACACTTTCAATATCAAGATCAAAGAATAAGTAGCTTTCTTTTTTTTTTTGTGGAAGAAACGTAGGGTTTATATATGTATTATATTCATAAAGAAGACAGTTCTTGGAGTTTAAGAAAATTCAAGGAAAATTCTTGATAAATTCTTCTATAGAAGATAAAGTCTATATAAGAGTTTTTATATTTTCTCATTTTTTAATATGAAAAATTAGTAATACTAATATTAATATTACTTGTGGCTTTGCCTTAGGGTTCGATAAATGTTGTTTGGTTTAGTATTTTCACAAGAATTTATTTCCTTTTTTTTTATCTTATTTGTTAAATAAATTAGAAAACTAATTCAAGTCGTTAAAATTAATGTAAATATTTAATCATTCAAGAGGCTTCAAAGTATCTCTTAGATAAAAAGTCCACACAAAAATGTGTTGCCTACTTTTTTGGCCAGCAAAACTTTTCCTACGTTTCTCACTTTTCCGCCTATTTGTGGATTTTGAGCTTTGACTGACTCAACTGTTGTTGTTGTTGCGTTTTCCATTTTCCCTCTGGCGTGGTGGAAAAGCTTTGCCAAAATTCATGTGTAGGTACACATAGAGAGAGTGAAAGAGAGAGCGAGAGCAAGAGAGAAAAATAGAGCGAGAGAGAGAGAGCGGTTTTTCCATAGCAGAATTGTTGCAAATTTGAAGATTTTCCCTAGATTTAAGCAGAATCTGCCGGAAAAACAACCGAAAAGGCGGCGGTGAGTGGGCAGTAGCTTAGCCTTTGGATGTTAATATTTTAATCAAGCCGTAAATCACTCATTGTTCACTTATTATTCACCCAAAACCTACCCATTACCCACTTATAAATCACCTTATTTGTCACCCATTACTCACCCATTACCTATTCATCTTTCACCTTATTTTTCACCCATTACACTCACTCATTACCTACCATTACCTGCTTACAAATCAGTTACTTGGTTACTTGATGCCGGCTTACATAATCCCCCTTGTCTGCTCCTCCACCCGCAGTTTCATTCAATAAAAAAAATCCTAGATAAAGATAAAGATTATATATACTCGTTCGTAATCCTGCGTAGACTCCAAGCCTCCAATTTCCTGCCCACAAAAAAAATAAATAAAAAAACTAGAAACAATTACCAAAAAACAAAAACTCAACAGGAAGTGACCAACGTGTCAAAACTATTTGCAGACCGATCTCGATGTCTCCGCAATTAGATAATGCTTAAGCTACCAAAGGGCCTAAAAAAGAAAAAGAAGAAGTCGAAAAAGGACCAGGAGCTCTTCACCGAGGAGGAGCTCGAGCAGTACAAGCGCGACCTCAAGGCAAAGCAGGAGGCGGCGGCCAACAAATCGGACGCCGGCGAATCCGACGGTGCCGCATCAGAAGCTGAGCACGACCACGAACATCATCATCAGCACCAATCGAACCAAGTAGCCACCAGTTCGGGATCAGGATTTGCTGGTCAAGAGGAGGATCCACATCATCATCACTCTCATTCACATAGCCAAGGTGCTGGCGCCGCTGCCGCTGCCGCCGCTACCGGTGGCGACGAGGAATGGGCCAAATTCAAGGCACTAACCTCCGGCGTTGATAGCATCCTACACAAGACCCAGGACGAGCTCGATCGGATCAAGAAGGAGTCCTTCTACCAGCGCCTTCCCTCGGCTGCCGAAAAGAAGAAGCAGGAGGAGGAGGAGGCCGCCCGCCTCGACCAAGAACGTCTCGAACGTGAACGTCAGCGTTTGGCCCAGATCGAAGCTCAACGCGACAAATTAGCCGAGGCTGTGGTCCAGCTATCCGAATCCGAGGACGAGCATATTGACGACGAGGCCGATGATATCTTTGCCACCGATTATATCGAGGCCATAACCAGCGGTGAACTGCAATTAGCCGTTGTTCCCGATTCCCCAGTATTTGCCCAAGACGACGGACCGGATCCCTTTGATACCGCCTACGCGGAGAAGGTTATCGTTGGTGCGGATCGTTCCAAGGGCAACAAGAAGCTAGTGAGTCTTGGGGCAGCCGTTGAGGTTCTATCCGGTCGCGTTGATCGCGAGCACGCCGTTGCCTTAGCGAATCCCAAACGGAAGCTACGCAAAGGTATCCAGAATCTTTTGCTCAGCGAAAGCGTAGAGCTAGCCGATCCGGAGGCGGATCTCCTAGCCGGGGCAGAGCCGCAGCAGCACAATCTCCTAGACGATCTTGACGAGGAATTGCCAGAGTCATCGGCCCCCATTGATCTCAGTGTTTCGCTGCATTTGCATTTGATAAAGCCCAAGCCGAAAGAGGAAGACGAGGAGGAGGAAGAGAACGCAGAGCAGGAGGCGGGACTTCATCCGGATTTATCGGAATTCGATGCTCTCAAGGACGAGGAGGACGACGAGTTTGCTGAATTAGCTGCCGAGTCGCTGACCAAAAAGGAAGAGGTGACCATCGTTAGTCAGGTACATCTTCCAACAGCGGAGCTAACCAGCGAGGCCAGTTGGGCGGAGTTTGAGCCGGAACCGGAACAGGAAACAGGTGAGAGGCTAAAAGAAAGAAGTCTTCATCTGAAAAAGCTCTTTAAAAAAATGTATATAATTATCCTTTTTTACTTATGCTTCTCCCCTTCAGGTAAACCCAAGCGTCCACCGCCACCAGTTCGTCCTGCCACAGGTCCCCACATTGTGCCCGGCGCCATCTACGTTTCCGACGACGACGAGGACTTGAATCCCGACGACGATCCCTTTAATACCAACTACGCCGAGCAGGTGATCAAAAAGACCACTGTCCTCGAAGAGGACGACGACTTTGATCCGCGTGCCGAAGAGCCGGCCGTCACTTCCACTTTAGCTGCTCCCTCGCGTGATTTACTAGCTGGGAGTGCCACTGATCTTAGCCAGGTGGTGCCAGCACCTTTGTCCCCCACTCTAAGTGTTGACCAAGACCCAGAGGACTTTGATCCCTTTGACACCTCGGCGGTGTCGGCCTTGGTACAGCCCAAGGCCACAGAGCTGCGCTTCCTGGAGCGAGAGCTGCTTAACGAGGCGGGAGGAGGAGGAGGAGCAGGAGCTGGGGGAAGCTTGAAGCATTCCTTGAGTGATCCAGATTTTGATCCCCGTGCAGGGCAGGAGGAACCTCAAAAGGAGCACTTGCCACAGCCCCAGGAGGACGCGGCCTTTGACGCCGCTCGCCGCAAATCCTCGCTGAGCCTCAACATCCAAGCCAAGAGTGTGGGTTTCCTGGTACCAGCACCGGATCTACTAGGAGTAGGCAACGAACCAGGAGCCAATAAGAAACCCCTAACGCCCTACTACGCCCCGGCAAGCAAGCCCATCGAAGAGCGGGAACGGGAATCCGAGGAAGTAGATCCCTTTGACACCTCATACGTGCCGGAGGCCAAGCTCAGTGACATCGAGCTGAAGCACATTGAAAAGGATTTAGCGCAGAGCCTAAGGCATAGCCTATCCGATCCGGATTTTGATCCTCGAGCACCGCCCACACCAGTGCCAGCTGAGGTGCTACTTGCCGTCGAGGAGAATATCAACATAAAGGTCTTGACACCGGCTCAGGAGCGGAAGAAGCTAACCAAGGGCAGGGGAGATTCCAACGACGAGGAGGACGACATAGATCCCTTTGATACCTCGATAGCTGCCAATCTAAGACCAGGAGAGACGGAACTGAAGCTGCTGGAAAACGAATTGCTGCCGGAGACGCAACGTCAAAGGGTGACCGACGTCCTAGACGTTCAGAGTGACGCCCAGGAGTTAGGTTTAGGTGACAAGGTGCTAACGCCTTCGACGCACACCAGACCGCAGGAGAATATAGATCCCTTTGACACCTCCATAGCAGAGAATCTAGGGCCAGGAGAGACGGAAATAAAGCTGTTGGAAAGTGAGTTAATAGAGCGTTAAGGATACATAAGAATAAAACAAGGATATACCAAGGATAAACAAGAATAAACGAGGGATAAACAAAGGATAAACAAGGATAAACCAAGAATAAAGCAGGATAAACAAGGTTACAAGGCTTACCCAGGACCCATCCCATCATCATGGCCAATCCCTTTCTCATGGACGACGACCTGGATGGCGGCGATCTGGCCGCCAATCCTTTTCTCATGCAATCAGAGCCGGAAGACGCCAGCACAGATAATCCGTTTGGCTCGAATGCCTCAGCCTCGGGAGCCTCCAATCCCTTTGCCTTTGGTGGCGATGAACCCGAAGAACCCGAAGCCGAGGCAGAGGCACAACCTCTCAACGATCTGGACCCGGCAATGAGCTTCTTTGGCACCACCATAGAAGCAGAAGACGATGCCCTCAGTCTTAAGTCAGCAGCTGGAGAAGAGGATACCGCCCAGACCCAAACCCAAACCCAACCACACCCGCCACCAAGACCACAGGCACCGCCGCAGAGCACCCAGGATCTAATCAGCACGGTTTCCAGTCAGCTGGAGGAGACCAGCTCGGAGCTATTGGGCCGCATACCGGCCACCCGTTCGCCCAGTCCCGTCTCCATGCGGGATCTGCACTCGCCCAGTCCCACACCGGACTCGGGATTGGCTGATCTCCTAGATGTCTCCATGGACAGTGGCTCCAGTGCCCAGGGTGGTGTGGTGGATACCGATTTAATGGGTAATGCTGCTTCCACTGGAATGGTTACCCCGCTGGACAATCCCTTTGCGGTGCCAACAGCTTTGCCTAATATACAGGCAGCCACACCCATGCCGGCCTCACCAGTAAAGCAACCACCACGTCCGCCACCGCCGCGTCCAGCACCGCCACGTCCCATGCCACCGGGTCAGGCGGCGGCAGCGGCGCCACAACGACCACCGCCACCGCATCCTGTGGCGGCACCTGCTCCCCCGCCCGCTGCCGAGGCTGATGATCTGCTGGATATGTTTGGCACCACGAGCAGCAAGCCGGCCAAGCCGCCGCCACCCAAAACAAAGGAGGATATCCTAAGTCTGTTTGAGCAGCCAGCAGCACCGCCGGCACCCAAGCCGGATTTGCTCCATGATGATCTCCCAGTGGAGCAAGTAACTCCTACAGATGCCGTGGACGAGGAGAATCCCGATGGCACTGGCTCGAGGGATGAGCCAATCTTTACCTCGCTGCTAACTCGGCCGGATGAGAGCACCCATGACATTACGTCGCAACCGCAGGCGGCCACTGGGCTGGAGCGACAGGCGAATCATATGGCGGCACCGCCGGAAACGGCCAGCAGGCAGCGAGCCCCAACGCCGGATATAGAGATAACCACGGTGGAGGATCTGCCGCGTTCGGATGATGAGGATGATGAGCCGGAGGTTAAGGTGGTAACTGAACCAGAACCGGAACCAGAACCTGAACCAGAGGCGGAGATCATATCTGAACCGGAAGTGGCGGCGGCAGCAGCTTTCGAACCGGAAGCGATAGAGGTAGCGGAAGCGGAAGTGGAAGCCCAACCGGAACCCGAGCAAATGGACACTGGCCTGGACTTTCCAATGGCCAGTGGCCAGCTATCCGCCAATCCCTTTGCCAGTCCCGAGGAGGAAGAGGAGCCAGCCTTTGCTCCCGTGCCGTCGGCAGGTGTGGGTAATATATTTTCGGTAGATCCGGAACCGGAAATGGAAACGGAACCGGTGGCTGCGGCGGATGTGGAGCCCACGCCAGTGGTGGCCAGCTATGCGAGCAATATCTTTGCCGTGGAGCCACAGCCCGCCGATGAGTTTGATGCCTTCTCGGCCAAGTTTGATTCGGTGAAGAAGGACAATATCAGTATCCTGGATGGATTTGGAGGATCGGGAGCCATAACGCCCACGGGCGGGGATGGTGAGTTATTTATATATATATTAATGATTGGATTTTTTAGGGGATTTTAAATTTTATATTTTATAAATTTTAAATTTATATTTTATATATATTTTGCAAAGAAAAGAGGTATAGAAAATATGGAAAAGTCGATTATGATATATCGACAAAATTGATCGATAATAATCGAAATTTTAAATATCATTAAAAATATGGCTTTAAATTTTAAAATATTTAAATTATTGACATTTAAATTTATTATTATTAATCATAATTAAATGTAATATTTAAATAAAATCCAGCTTGGGGCGACAGTGCCTTCGGCTCGGCCCCCATCTCGGCCAGCGCCTTCGGCGACGCCGGAACCTCGGCGGACGATGGCTTCGGCAACGAGGACGACGACTTCTATGCCATGCAGGCGCCTGCCCGCGCCGATTCCGTGGAATCGGTGGACAAGGAGTTCAGCGTAGTCATACGCCCCAAGGCCGAGGGTTCCGGCGGTGTGGCACCCCAACTGGCGCCGCCACCAGTGCCGCCGGCAAGGACCACAATAGCCGCCACAACATCTTCAACATCGCCACCGGCAACGGTGAATCCCTTCGAGGATGTCAGCGGTTTCCCAGCACCAGGTGCTCCGCCCGAGGGTTCGGTCACAAGCATGAAGCGCACCGATTCCCAGGACACGCCGCAGACGCCGCTCTACGACGAGGATGTCTCCCAGCCGCTGGAGGAGTTCCCCCGCCTGCACTACGTCGGTCCCGGCTGGGAGATGCAGTTGCGTCAGCCGAACAAAAAGAAGATCACCGGTCAGCGTTTCTGGAAGAAGATCTTCGTCCGCCTGGTGATCCAGAACGATGTCCCAGTGGTGCAGTTGCTCAATCAGGCCGGCGACAAGCAGCCCTTCCAGGAGCTGCCCCTCCAGCCCTCCTATTCGGTCTCGGAGATCGGGGCCCAGCAGTACGATCAGTTTGGAAAGATCTTTACGATGAAGCTGCAGTACATCTTCTACAAGGAGCGGCCCGGCGTGAGACCCGGCCAGGTGACCAAGGCCGAGAGGATCACCAACAAGCTAACGAAGTTCGCACAATATGCCATCGCTGGCGACTATGAGGGTGTCAAGGAGTTTGGCAGCGATCTCAAGAAGCTCGGTCTGCCGGTGGAGCATGCCCCCCAGTCGTCGCAGCTCTTCAAGATCGGTTCCATGACCTACGAGGATATGAAACAGTTCTCCGTGTGCATTGAGGAGGCGCTGTTTAAGCTGCCAGCGTTAAGGGAACGTGCGTTGACCTACAAAATGGAGGAGGTACAGGTGACGGCAGTGGATGAGATAACCGTGGAGCAGGATAGCGAGGGGAAGATTCTCAAGCAGATTGCCCGAGTGCGTCTATTCTTCCTGGCCTTCCTCACTGGTATGCCCACCATAGAGTTGGGCGTGAATGATATGTGGCGGCAGGGTAAGGAGGTGGTGGGTCGTCATGATATTATACCGGTGGCCACCGAGGAGTGGATACGTCTGGAGGCCGTGGAGTTTCACAGTGTGGTCAATCAGCAGGAGTATGAGAGAACGCGCACCATCAAGTGAGTGCATTTAATGATTTTTCTCTCTATACATAGCTCTTCTATATATATCTCTCTCTATATATTTTCTAATACCCGATCCCCTCTAGATTCCAACCGCCCGATGCCAACTATATAGAACTGCTGCGCTTCCGCGTTCGTCCGCCCAAGAATCGCGAACTTCCGCTCCAGCTGAAGGCCACCTGGTGTGTCACTGGCAACAAGGTGGAGCTTCGTGCCGATATCCTTGTGCCGGGCTTCACATCCCGCA
>JAEIIJ010014201.1:0-167553 GCA_018904815.1 Drosophila ogumai | reverse complement strand
ATCATCTGAATCCTTCCAGAAAAGCATTTTTTAGCTTTTGCTTCCTTTCAATTTTTAAAATCAAAATTTCTGTTAAATGACTCAAAGTGGGTAAAACCCTTTGGCACCTGCAATCCCCTTTCTTTTTCTTTTTTTCTGAGGCTTCAGATTTCACAATACACCTTTGGAAATCCCTCACAAACACACATGCATATTTGGAGCTCATTTATTGTCCAACATTGTTAAGTAACCATCATCATCTGAGTTTTTTTCTTTAACAACTTTTAATGTTTACATTTGGCGCTTTGGCCCAAATATTCTGGAAAGAAAAAAAAAAAAGCTGACAGCGGTTCCCAACTCCGATCCGAGTGGGAGTGGGATGGCGAGTGCTGCGGGCCGTCTCTTTCCGTATATTATTCCTCCTCCTCGCTTGGCTTGAAGTAATCATTGTCATGCAGGCGATTCTGCTTCATTATTTCGCCGGCTGTACCCACGCTTCTTCCCATCTTACCATCTTACCTTCTTCCACTTGATAGCCATCGTAATGAGCTTTAAGTTAGAGGGTTCTGATCATCATCTCATGACGGTTTTTTGGGAACAAGATGAAGATGCTGCTGGCGCATCGCCTTCGTCATTTGTTGGTCACGCTGATGCTGGGGCTTTTGTTTTAAATACTCTTGTGTGAAGATGGGTCCATTGACTAAAGAAAAGCTATTGTCAATTATATATTAAGTAATGCATGATTTAATGATTTAGTTCTAATATGAAAAACATTAAATATATATTGTTGTACATTTTATACTAGATTTTTTAATAAATATAGATTTAACCAGATTATTCGATCAAAATAAATATTGTAAAATAAATACAAGAACCTAACAATAAAACAATTAAATAAATAAATATTTATAATAAATTTTAATAAACGGAACTAGTATAAAGGATTTTTAGATACTTTTGTTTTAGTTGATGACCATTTCCCAGAGCATTTAATCTTCTGCTAGTATCTGCCACCTTAAAAAGTAAGGTATTTTCTTTCGATTTCATTGCTTTTTTTTTTGCTTTTGCTTGCTTAACCAATATTTTGCCGGTCGATAATGAAAGGAAAGCAAAACCGGTGGTCAGGGTGCGCGGAATGGAGCCGAGAAGCTGGAGATCCCACAAGCCACAAGACCCGAAATACACAACAAAAGCTTATAATCATCAAGAGTGAATCTGCTGGTGAAATGGTCTCGGTTTTTGTTTTTGGTGGCGGTACACACACCGTCAGTCAGTCATGTTTGTGGTTTAGACTTTGCTTTCTTTCGAGGCGGTTTCCATGGGGGGGATTTCATAATATTTGCATTGGTGTGGGCCTTTTTGCTCTTACAGGTGTTTGTGTGACCCACTTTCGGGCGACATCCCAGCGCGATGCCTGAGAAGTTCTGCCCCGACGTTAAAGCCAACAAAAAACACGCTCTCTGAATGATGCGCGGTGGGCATTTCTCGGAAAGGCTAATATTACACTGGTTAAAAGCCCAATTCATTCGTTGAGGGAGACGTGATGCTCCAGGGTCGAAATAATGAACAAAAAACGAGCATATGAGTTGCAATAATGGCAACCTCGGTACCAATATCAATTTGTAGGAAACAAGAAATGTAGATTTTAGCAAAAAATCTCTATTCTTAGTTAATTGGGCAACCAGTACGTTCGTTGATTAGCTGATTATTTTTTAGTTAGATTCTCAATGTATGTAATTATTCCTAGAAATTTCACATGGCTCTAAAGAGATTTCAGCGGGGATTCCCGGGATAGCAAAATTAAGGGTAGACACCATTCTAGATAAATACTAAAATGTATTTATTTTTAATAAATAGTAAACTGTTTTAATACATGTACTTATATATTTTATGTAACACTTATGCTTGTGTTTTATATCCACCCTTTATTATAAATGTTAGCTATTACAAAAAATTTTTAAAAATTCTTTAAAGTTTAAAGACAATCCCTAATATGCAAGCAATATTTTCCTTTTTTTTATATTACATTTAAAAAATTAAAGTTTATATTTAGTTAGTGACTTAGTTAGTTATTTTGGTGGCGCCCCTATTGGTCATATTGGTCATACTTTGACACTAGATGTCGCTTTAACCCATTGTAGAATGTAGACTCATGTTTACAGGTATTATTTACACTAGCTAATCAAATTCGTTTTTTTTTCTAATTTATTTATAAAACGTAAAAAATAAAATGTCTGAGATGGATTAAATTTATTAAATTTCAATACAGAACTAACTTCAGAACAGCACAGCTAATTTCTGTACGTATATACAGTTTACGCTCCAATTTTACGAATAAAACACATACTTTTTTTTAATAAAGACATCCTAAAATGTAACATTTAAAAAGTCTTTTGGTAAATCTTAAATTTTCTTTTTAAATATATAGATTAATTGGGCTCATTTTTATCAATAAATAAAGGATATACAAATGTCTAAGCACATGACAACTTTTTTATTGACCTTGTACGCATAAAGTCCAAGCTAGTCATGAAAAGGTCCATCAAAAACATTGATTAGGGAAAATAACAGGAACAGAATAAAGTGCTAAGCGTGGAAGCCATAATATCAGCGTCATCATCGGCTATTCGAGTCGCCGTCTCCCCACTGATAAGCCACAGTCTGGCGAGACGAGCAACTTGAGTTTTTTCGTTTTATTCGAGTGTCTGGAACCTGCCAGATGTCAGCTCAGAGAAAAGGCATTAAGCAATTGATTTCCGCTCCCCACAATAATATTTACAGAGCAAACATTAAATTGCAAATTCTTAGTTGAGTGGGAGGAAAAATATAATGAAATTAAGCTTTTTATAGTTATCTTTTATATTAAGTGCATCTATCTTGTTCATCTATTTTTTGAAATATTTTATTTGCTTTACTTTATATAATACCTTAAAACCTCCTTAAGCTCCTCCTTAAAATAAGAAATTGTTTAAATAAGGTGCAAAAAATAATAAAATACATAATTTCCGAATAACTCATTCATAATTCAGATATTGTTCCTAAAATATAACTTTATCATTATTGTATAAATATGCTGTAATTAGCTCTGATGTTTAAATGACGCAAAATTAGCGCTTTAAAAAATAGCCCCCTTTTTGCTCCACTCGCTCTTAATCGTCAATCGTTCTCTTAGCCCCAACCGTTGGGGCTCCCCAAAGAGAGGACGGTGGAGCAACTCAGTATCTCTCGGAGAGACAACAACAGCTGCTCGCTAAATTCGTCGCGTGTTTTGGAAGCAACAATTCCGATTTAAATGCTCCACAACCCTCATCCGAGCCCCACCGCATTTTTCGTTGGACGCGAACGCCACATTACTTGTCCGCAAATCAAGGAAAATCAATTCCAGTGCCAAAGTGCGTGCAATAAAAGTGTCAAATTAAGATTAACATAAGCTAAAAGAACGCCAAAAACAGTGAAAAATGGAGCGTATTTTGAGGGGGATAATGCGATACAGAAATACAACGCGCGAGCAAATGGTGAAAGAGTTCCAGAAAGTCCGCGATAATCCAGAGGTGAGCAATCAATAAGTTTTATAGGTCAAGATCTAAGGCAAGCGTCTAGAATTTGTTGTACATAAATATACAAAAAAAAAACATTAGAACATGCTTTCGCCTTGTGGGGAGCTATTATTGCATGTGTTTTAATTTTATTATCACATTTTTTTCCGACTTGTCAGTCGAGAGCTTGGCGCTCTCCCACTTCGCTCTCGCTGTCTGTCGCTCTTTATCTTTCGCTCTGAGTGGCTTTATTTTTGGTAAACAAACAACAAAGGTAAACCGGTTGTCAAACAATCCCCCCGCTGCCACCCCCTCGACTTTGCTTAATATTACATTTTATTTTTATATACTTAAGTGATTGCTTTTCGGTGCTCTTGGACTTCGTGCATTGCACCTTCGCTAATTATTAAATTAATTCTGTTCTAATTGGAAATATGTGAATGGGTTCTTAGCACACCGATACAAAACTACTCTAGGTAATAAATCAAAATAATAAACAATCTAGTGGACATGTAAAACCCGAAAATTAAAAATAGGCATCCCAATTATTAAACAAAGTAATGGAAAATAGTCTTAAAATCTATAATTTGTATAATTTCTTGGGAAATAATTGAGTTATTTAAATTTTATAAGAATATCCGAATACTTATGTCAAATAAAAATATTTTATAAAGCAACACTCAAGCATATTTTCTGTAAATAATTGATAATTATATTTGCCATTTTACTTAAACTGGATTTTCTGAACTTAAGAAATTTTTTCTTTTTCTGGAAAGTTTATTTAATAATATTTATTTAGAAACATTAAAAATATATTTTTTATGATAATATTTTGGCCAATTAAGGTTTAAAATTATGAAAAGAAAGCCAAAAACAAGCACAAAATTAATCGAAAAATCACATTATTTATTAAAATTATTTTAAAAATTCTATTACTTATAATTTATTTAACCTAGAAGTCTTGAAACAATCTATTATTTATAATTTGTACACCAACTAAGTGGAAGAGGTGGCCATAAGTGACGCATGACTTGTCCATCCATCAATACCTTCAATATTTTCCAATTTCCCGCCTGAGACAGCCTTGAACCGAACCCACTGACACTTTGGCCGCTGGCCAAGTATGTCATAACTTGTGTGTTGGCTATCTGCAGAATATATTTATGTACGCACTAGCCGGTATCTATGTGCCGCTAACTTTTGATACGCTTTATCTTTCAGCCGAAGGCCGTGTTCTTCACCTGCATGGACAGTAGAATGATTCCCACCCGATACACGGACACCCATGTGGGCGACATGTTTGTGGGTAGGTGTAACTCGAGTCCACTGTAAATATATATGACTTTAACATTCCCCACGATTCCCACGATTGATTAGTGCGAAATGCGGGCAACTTGATTCCCCATGCCCAGCACTTCCAGGATGAGTACTTCAGCTGCGAGCCGGCTGCCTTGGAGCTGGGATGCGTGGTCAACGACATCCGGCACATAATCGTTTGCGGGCACAGCGACTGCAAGGCCATGAATCTACTGTACCAACTGCGGGATCCAGAGTTTGCGTCCAAGGTGGGTTTATTAGGAACCCAGTTAATGGACTATATAATCACTTACCCTTCAACCACCAGCTGAACCGTCGCCTCTCGCCCTTGCGATCCTGGCTGTGCACCCATGCCAACACCAGTTTGGATAAGTTCCAGGAGTGGCGCGACGCCGGCATGAAGGATCCCTTGCTCTTCTCCTCGGAGACGCCGCTGCGTCGCTTTGTGGCCTACATCGATGAGGAGCAAAAGTTTGCCGTCGAGGATAAGCTTTCGCAGATCAACACTCTGCAGCAGATGTCCAACATTGCCTCCTATGGCTTCCTTAAGCCCCGTCTGGAGTCCCATGACCTCCACATACACGCCCTGTGGTTCGATATTTACACGGGAGACATCTATTACTTTAGTCGCGGCGCCAAGCGATTCATGGCCGTGGATGAGGACAGCGTGGATCGGCTGTCCGAGGAGGTCAGGAGATTCTACTCGTAGGCACAATGTCCGCGGATCAAGTAACTGGATTATCTGTGATATGTGGGCCTTATCTACCGTTTACGGCATTTACAAATGACCAATTGTTAGGATTGTTTTGTGTATTTATAAGTGTGTAATTGTTTTTTTGTATATAAACTTAAGGCCTACGAAGGTTTCAACTTACAAATCTACGAAAAATCAACGAAGGAGATGGCTATCCATCGCCCACTTGCCAAAAGACCATCCCAAAACTGTAACAAAAAGATCTTAGGGATGAAAAATTAGACATGTTGCTATAACGAATTTTATACAAAATATGGAGCTGGATATTACGGGTCTTGTAGCAAGTGAGCGATTTATACATATATACGTATTTATCATATTTATCATTACGGGAAGCGGTAAGACTTTGGGGCGCACCACCTTGGGCGCTTCGATGTGTGCACAACAACAGACCGAGTTTCATGTCTTTTTAACGGAAAACGGAAAACAACGAGCTGCTTACTTCAGTGATACTTGTGGCCGTGATGGCTCATGGCACTATTGTTCGGATTCTCCAGCTCCTCAAAGTACTTTCGCGCATTCCGTATATTCACCAGGGTGGCTTCCGAGGGCAAGGTGGGATCCGACATCACCACCATCACATAGGTGTTGCTGGTAAAGGTGTCGATGAAGGCGGCGAACGCATTATTGCGCACCTCCATCGACTGGAACTTGGCGCCCAGCTTGGAGCAGCTCAGCTTGAACTGCTTGATTATGTTGGACACCTTCTCGAAGCGGTGCGAGTCGCGATTCTTCTTGCTCTGGCAATGGGAAATCACCAGGAAGGTGGCCTTCTCGAACAGCAGCACCTCGTCGGCCTCGATAACGTTGGCAAAGTGCGTTACCGAGTTTTCCAGGACAGCCACATTCGGTATCAGCATGGTGACAATGGAAGACCAGGCTCTGTAAATCAGTTAGAGGTTAATTAAAAGTCATTTCCATGCCATGGTGAACCTACTTGTACAGTGTTTCATCCCAAATGCTGGTGCGGAAACAGGTGACATTGCCGGGCTTCGACAACCGAATGAGATCATCCTCGCGCACCTTAAACTCGCTCTCGCGATGCTCCTCTGGCACCAGATCCATCTTGTGCACCAAGCAGAAGATCTTGGCCTCCGGCGAGTTCTGCAGCAGGGCCTCCAGGCAGCTCTGGTAGTAGTGTACGTCGCGCTCCATCTCCCGGCTCTCCACATCGAACACATAGATGAGCACCTCGACATGACGGAAAATGTTCTCTCGCTGCTGGGCAAAGTACTGTTTCATGAAGCCCTCTTGGCCGCCGCAGTCCCAGAGGTTCAGCACCAGGTTGCCCAGGAACTTGACATGCGAGTGCTCAACATCGACTGCGGGCGGGAGTCGGAATCAGTTTCGGATCCTGATTATATAGTCATTTTACTCACTTGTTGCTCCGAGGCGTGTCGTATCACGAGCAATATAGTTGGCGAAGATAATGGAACGCATGCTGGTCTTCCCCGACCCGCTCTTCCCCATCAGCAACACCTGGGGAAAGGCAAATGCATTAAAAATACGGCTCGTGACTAGTTTTATGAAAATACGTTACCTTCTTCTTCATTGTGCTGCTCCCAGTTTAGTAATTCAACAATAAAAACAAATAGTAGGCTGGGCTAGAATTCGATAACAGATATACAATCGGTGTGACCACCCGAGCGACTAATTTGTACTTGTAGCGTGACCATTGGTGAAAAACTTAAGAAATACCTAATAATTTTCTCATTCTTTGGTATTTTTCTTATAAAATATTTTAATACATTTGTTATGATTAATTCTGGCGAAATAAACTAATTGCCGCCTAAATACACGTTTATTATGAACGATATCAAGCGTTTGAAGGACCAGCAGCGCGAGAAGCACCCCGGATTCGATGGTTACATCGACTGCATGACCCGCTCCCTCTTCACCGGCCTCGCCGCATTCTGTTTGGGTTCGTCGCTCTCTTCTGTTATTTTTTAAGGAATTGCATAATAAATTACACAAATTGCAGGCTTTTCCGGCACCTACTTTGCCCAGAAGATCATACAGTCCCGCATTCGCTATCCGGCCAAGTACAATATCCTGGTTTCCTCACTGGTAGCCACCGGCGTTTCCTATCAAGCCACTTCGACCCGGACGAGATCCTGCCAGGCGGCGTGGATGGCCTTTGAGGACAAGCATTCCGTGCTCAAAGAGAAGACCTTTTAGCTTTAGAAAAGTTCTCAATAATTAGGTTTAGTCATGTCGAGTCTCCGGGCATGGATGCGTCTGGCCAGGAGTCTTCCTCTTCCGCGAACGATGGCAGCGATGCCATTGCGCTTTAAGTACACGCAACACCAAGGGGTTAAGGGCATTCGGAACCGGAAGAGCTATTTCGAGGCACAGATGCAGGCGGGACAGGGGGACGAAGAGGAAGGCGACATGGAGCAGGACTCGGCCGATGTGACAGACATGCGATTTTTAGATGATCGGTAAGTAGAAGTAAAAGCAAGTAAAGTTAGAAATCTTATTGATTTCCCATTCCAGCGCTTACGACGAAGTGGCTGGTGGAGCTATGAGAATCACGCGAGACACAGCCAGCTCCCAGCAAGTGCTCATCCTCCAGCCTTACGTTAAATGGGCAGCCAAACGGCAAAACAGCCCCCACAGCGATGTGCGACCAGAGGATCAGCTGGCCGAGGCTTCCGCCTTGGTTCATTCCCTGCCCAACTGGCAGGTGGCCATGGCCCTCAAGGTGCCCCTGGAGAGTCTCGAGAAGAAGACTCTCTTCGGCAGCGGAAAGCTAATGGAACTAAAGGCTCTTGTGGCCGATTTGCGACAGGAGCGGCATCTAACCTGCCTGTTTGTCAGCAAGGGAACGTTGTCTTTTGCCCAAAAGCGCTTCCTAGAGGCGGAGTTCCGGCTGCCGGTTATGGATCGGTACTCGGTGGTCATTCAGATCCTTAGGTTGCATGCCACCAGTGCAGAGGCAAGGCTTCAGGTGGCAATGGCGGAACTTCCGTATATCTGGGCCCAGGCCAAGGATGCCAGTGTAACCCAGACGCGTCGGCAGGGATATGCCTTGACCGATCTGCAAAAGGAGATTCTGCGGACCCGTGAGCGAAAGCTGCGCGCCGAACTGGATCGTGTGCGCCGCCAGAGACAATTGCTACGCCAGAAACGCAAGCAGCAGAATTATCCCATTGTGGCGGTGGTGGGATACACCAATGCGGGAAAGACTTCGCTAATCAAGGCTCTAACGGTGGAGGATGCGCTGCAGCCCATAAATCAGCTTTTCGCCACCCTAGATGTCACGGCCCATGCGGGCTGCTTGCCCTGCAACCTGGAGGTCATCTACATGGACACCGTGGGCTTTATGTCTGACCTGCCCACTGGATTGTTCGAGTGCTTTGTGGCCACCCTGGAGGATGCTATGTTGGCGGTAACTTGATTATATCCTGGATTTTGTTGTAGTTTTCAATCAGTTTTCCTTCTCTTCAAATAGGACGTAATTGTCCATGTTCAGGACTTGTCGCATCCGTGCCACGCCGCCCAGCGAAGTCATGTGGAAGCCACACTGCGTTCCCTGGCCTTCAATGTGGCTGGCGGCGACTCCACGGCCAGCCAATTGCCTCCGATTATCGATGTGTATAATAAATGTGATTTGGTATCCTCCATCCCCGCCGAAGCTGCTCCAGATGCAGCTGCTGTTCACTGTATATCAGTCCGATCTCAGACCGGACTTGAACCCCTGCTGGCGGACATTGAACAGCAGATATTGACCGCCACCGGGCGAAGAAAGCTGCAGATGCGAGTGCCCAACGGTGGGCCCGAAATGGCCTGGCTTTATAAGAACGCTGCCGTGGTGGAGACCATCGCAGATGAGGAGAACCCAGAGCGTCTGATGATGCAAGTGGTGATTAGCCAACGCACCCTGGACCAGTTCAAGAGAGAGTTCCTTCGGTGATCCTTAATAGTTTGTTAATTTTTAGGTTTCTGACTAATTTCTTTATTATTGCTCTTGTTCTTTCTGGTTTAGTTACTAGCGAGTGTAGTTAGGAATGGTTGTTATTGTTTTCTCTCTTTGATTCTTATATAAATATAAAATTTGCTACCACAAAAATAAAACGGAAAAAGGTGTCTAAAAATATGTTTAAACAGAACATTTTTGTATTGCACTTTGCGCTGGCCTTTTTGTGCTGGGAAAATCGGTTGATCTAAACCCGGAATCAACCATTATTATAAATATTTAAAAAACTATACGTATATATATTTGTGTGGTGCTGACTCTTGTGTGTGTATTGGCACAATTGAATATCTAAAATAGAAAGCAGCGCCCTTGAACATAAACAACTTAAAATAAAATAAAATGAAGTATAAACTTAACACCGATTTAAATTAACAAATTCTTAAACCAAAAACAGCTTAAAAGTTAAAGTTAAAAATGCATTCAAAAGAAAATTAGACTTTTCTAAAATAATTTAAAGAAAAGATAATCGTTATAAGTTTTTTAAAAATTCAGTTTTCTTTTGTTTTGATTTACAAAATTTTGAAAAATTAAATGATACAATTTTCACTATTTTAAAGAATATAGTTTTTGAACATTTTTTAACCAAATCTTATAAATTGTCATATTTTTTGTCACTTTCCTTGGCTAAAAATATATAGAATATATATATTTCGATGGGATCTACAAGTTTTTTCTATACAAAAATTTGTTGATCAAAATTCGATTTTTAAAAGTGCGTTTTTTTTTTCTTTCTTGTGAATTTCATTTGTTTGTTTTTCATGGCGTACCGAACATAAAATATCAGTTTCTGAGGCCTAAGCCCCTAGCTCTCTAACGTAAAAACACACTATATAGGATGACGATTTTTAATGACATCGAACTTTTAGGACATTGTATATCTTTGAGCAATATTAAGCAATTTTATTTAAGAGTGTACGAAAGCTGCAGTTTCTAATAATCAAGGTTTAAAATATATAATATTTTATATGGAATGCCAATGAAATTTCTTGGGTTTTAAATTTATTGTAAAAATCTTTAAATGTTTAAAAAAACGGTTAAAAAAAAATGTATATGGAATGCCAAAGAAATTTCTGCAGTTTTTAAATTTATTGTCTTTAAAAGTATAAAAAAGAAACTGTTAAAAATTTTGCGTAAAACTGAATCGAAATGTTTCTTAATGAAAATGTAAATTTATAAATTTAAAATTCACTCTCTTACGAAAAAAAGTTACCTAAAATTGCTCAAACTATTTGCTATGCCATAAAAATCGAACCACCCTTATACCAGGACACCCTTTACTTAAGCCTATGTGAAGGAATGGGATGATTCGATGAGCCAGCGGAGGAGCTGCTTGAGCGGAGCCACAACCACAATAAAGAACAGAATGCAGATGATGCGACAATTCTTGAGCAGGCCGACAACAAACTGAATGAATTGTATGGAGTATGAAAGCAAAATTGTACTAAACTGTTTAGGATTCAGCTCGGAGTCCGTTCCCCTCGCCGCCTCCTCCTCCTCCGTCGGCCTCTTACCATTTGCCAGTTATAACTTGGCTATGTGGAACTGGGCCTGCTGGTTTGCCGCCGTTGAGTATTGGGCGAATGGCATTAACTGGCAATACTCGAGCAGCTGTTGCTCCAGCTCTTCAAGGCACTTCCCAGGCGTTCCGGGTACCTTTAGCTGGCCAGAGTCCCGGATTTTAAGCAGATAACCCCTCTGGATCAGAGCATAGATGGCAATATTCAGGTTGTCCAGCGCAAGGCAATACGGATGAACGTGGAAGGCAGTTCCGCCGGGCTGCTGGAGCAGCTGTTCCACATGCTTCTGGACGCGAACGAGGAGATCTTTGTTGCTGAATTCCAAATCCAAAGGAATCTACAAAAGTATTGTTAATGAAAAACTAAAGTCAAAGATTGAAATAAATTACTCACTTTTCTTATGGTGACCACCAACTGGTAGTAGAGGCATAGGAATGGTGCCAGGGCGGCCAATATGACATGCGAACACTCGTTATCCTGCACTCTGATCCTCCCACTCTTTGCCACCTCCACGACTCGTTCGTCGAGGAGCAGCTGTAGATGCGTCTCAAACTCGGCAGCCTCTCGATTCGATTCGATGATGAACTCATGCTGAAACAAGTCATCCATGTTGGTCACATGCGCATGAAGTGCACTCAACGTAGAATCGTATGAGATGTTCGAGAAATCTAGACTCTTCTCCTGACTCCGCTGCTCCTTGAGAGCCGCCAGGAGGAGATAGGCCGGCCTGGCCAGCCAGAACATGCAGGGATTCACGTAGAGCTGAAGAGCCAGCATGGGAACTGCCACCGCCATGGTTTGTGGGCAGAGCGCATGAGCCTTCAGTCGCTTCACATCGATCTTGTCCGCCAATTGCTTGGCGGCCATCGGTGTGAACTGCAAGCGAGCGCTGACAAAATGAAGGATATTCGAGTGTATCTCAACGGCATCAATAATATCGGCCTTGATGCTTCCCGGCCTGGTGCTGACATGTGCTCCCAGCTGCTCAAAGATGCGCTTTAGATGTAGGACACCCCGGGATAGCTCGTCGATGTTGACACTCTTTTGGGCATACAATTGACTGGCGTAGTACAGGCTCAGCAGGTTGAACGTGGTGATCACAATGCGTCGCTGCTGCTGATAAATAATCTCATTGGCCAGCTGCTTCACCAGCTCCACCTCCTGGCGGTTGAGCTTTTGCAGATGCCCGCCCACGCCGGCACGCTGCATCCGCTGGGAGCTGTCGTGTCCAAAGAACTCCTTTACGGATATTGGCTCTCCAAAGTCCAGGAACATCTTGCCAAATCGCTCATCGATGATTTTAAGGGCCTTAAAGAAACCCTTTGTGGACTCCTTGGGCTTTGGCACTCCCAGCAGCTCGTAGACAAACAGTTGCTCCTCAAGCACCCGCTCGTAAGCCACACTGACTGGCACAATCATCACATCCGGGACTTCGCCGGTGAAATATGGCAGTAATGCCATCGACAGAAGACCAATCTTTGGCACGAGAGCTTTAAAATTTCGAGACCGCGTGCCCTCGATGAAGAACTCTACGCCGATGTGATAATTGGCCACCAATGCGTACATGTATTCCCGGAAAATATCCCAGTAAAGTTCGTCGTTGGAAAAGCTGCGACGCATAAAGAAGGCTCCAGTTTTCCTCAGCATGGTGCCCATGCCGAACATGGAATGGAAATCTGCAAGAAAAACATTAATTGTAATTTTATTTGGTAAAATATTTAAAAATTACGCTTGTTTAACAAAATCAATTTACAATTTCAATCACATTTCCTAGAAAGTGTGAAATCCATGAACCGATAAATATAAAAGTCATTTGCTAATTATGCTAATTTCAATTCAAACATTCATAACAAATATAGGGGGTAATTATCGCTGGGTAAAAAAGTAAATTAGGCATTGACAATGCGATAAATGACACGCTAACTAATTAAAATTTAAGCAAATTTGTAGGCAATACACTTAAATTTTCATATACAAATGTTGATGGCAAACAAATTAGTGCTTACACTTAAAAAAAAGCAGCAACACAGACAATATAGTAGAGAAAATATAATCATAAAAATTCTGAAGAAAATAATCAGTAAAAAGAAAAATAGTAGTAAATCCACAATCATAAATAAATAACCTCTAATCTAATGGCAGAAGGTGGCCTTTGATCTTCTTCCAATAATCATGTTTTCTTTTAAATTTCAAAGGGTTTCTTCAATACATACCCATTCCGGCGGCTATTCCGGGTATCTCTATGTCGTAGTAATAGCAGATGTATGACATAAGGATGAAGTCCATGTAGCTGCGATGGCTGGGAAGGTAGAGCACCGGACACTTGCCCATATCCTTGCGCACATTCAACATGCTGGCCGAGTTCACGTAGAATCCATCGCAGATTCTCTTGCCGATGGCTGTGATGGCGATCCCGCACCACCGTATAATAGCCATATTTCGCTCCAGGCCAATCTCCTCGATGATTGCCTTGGCCTGGCGCTCCAACTGCTTAACTGGCTGACCCGATTCCTTGGCATAATGCTCCAGTATGGAACGCAGTTTCTCACTCTTCAGCACGTGCTGCTTGAGCTTCAGGGGATTGAGGTACTTCTCGAACTCGTAGGCCACCTGGGGATTGAACTCCCTGGTCATGGACGCCTCATTACCCGGCGCTATGATGTTCTTGAAGTTCAGCATATAATCGGCAGCGCTGGGTACATTTTTCTCCTCCTGATCACTGGGTTCACAGCCTGGTCCTCCGCCTCCTCCTCCTCCTCCACCGGTTACCGTGACTGGATTCCGCTCCATCTCGTTGCGCTGCACCTGCGGAAATGTGGAAAGCAACGTGCGTGGGGCTGTTAAAAATCTCTGGAGGTAACTAAAAATAAAACAGCAACGTCGAGTGCGGTGCCATTTGACGAATCAACTGACAAGCAACCGGCACCACTTAACAGACATGACACACAGACACACTGTCATATACCCGCACACACTGGCACACGCTGTTTGCTGAGATATCGCTTGCACCGGGAAAAATATTTACACAGAAATTACCCAACAAATAAAAAAAAAAACACACAAAGTCGTTGCCTTCAGATAAATAAATAAGCAAAGGTGGCTTTGGTATAACGAAAACTGTATATTCTTAAAATACTTTTTGACTTTGTTTGACATATTTTAATTATTTTTAATGTATTTATTAAATTAAAAAAATTATTTTAGCCTTAGAACCTTTAAATGGTTTTTTAACAAAAGGCACAAAGCCACATGTACATACGTCAAAAAAGGTTAATTGCCACACGAAATACTTTGAGTTTTTTACGATCTGGGTGTAGTTAGATGACTCAAGCTAGGGCTTAAAAATATATATATATTACTCTCCGAATATTTCTTTTAGTGCAAACGAAGATAATAAATCTACCCGAAGCAGTTTAGGTAATCAACGACCAGTGGCAAGCTACGAGTACTCGGCGGCATTACGTGTTAAAGGTGAGCACATTGTACTATATAGTACTTTATACATTGACTTAAAATTGAAAAGCCTCGCATAACTTAAGCCGAGTCTGAAGGGTTGTACAAAGCTCAGTGCAGCTCAGGCCGCTCCCCCAAAAATTGCAGCCATTACACCTGAAGCGTTATTTACAAGTGCTTCAAATTACTCATGCTATGAAGGTGATTCAAAAATTTACCTAACAAAATTTTAAATGTTTATTAATTTGTGTACTATTTTACAGATCTTATTTTGATTTACGAATTTTAAAAATTGTAAATAAATTTTGTATACAAGATTAATGTTTTCTTCTCTCTTTACAAATAGTCTCTGTACTAAACTAATTTGTTTTAATTAATGTACGATTTTTTTCAGTGTAGACCACGACCTAGACCTATCTCAAAGATCAGCTCAAGGAGACCAGTTCGTGACACGACACGAGCACATAACTGGTGAACCACGACGGGCAAAAGCGTTGTCGTCACTCATCAGGTGAGGCGCAAGCACACCTGGGACAGGTAAAAGAAAGGTGAAGTAAATAAACATCGGCAAAGCTGCCATAGAACGGGCTTAGCCATAAAACCAAACACACCCTCTCACGCACACACTTGCTGAAGATAAAGCCGTAGAAAACACCTGATAGCCGCCGATTAGAAGCGGCTAAACTAAACCACGCATGGCAACGGGGTAGGAAAATTAAAAATTAATAAGAAAATGCAATTTTAGACGGCGTCAGTTGCTCTGGCTCCCACAAAAACTTCACACTTAATTCCAGGTAGCAATTCACACATTTGGTCTGGCCATTCAGCCGGCAATTTGCGATGGCCTTAAAGTTTAAACATATTCATTTGTTTGTTTTAGAAAACATTTTGTTGACAACGCCAGCGAAATAACACATATTAACTGGGTAAATGCACTTTGCGACGAAAACTTTCTATTTATACACCTCACTCAGGTCATGCTGACTAATTGGTTACGTATGTCACACACTGTGGAATAATCTATATTTTTCGGCTCCTATAACCGAAGCCAATTAAAAAATGAATCACTTTACAGATAGTGCAGCACATGCGATTAGTAAAGGGGGTTTTTATCGGGGTAGTTGAACTTTGCTTAGGATTACAGGGTATTCGCTAGTTGTTTTACCGGTCAACGCACTGGGGTAAAATTCAATAAGAGCTGCTTTGGCAGGAATTATGAAGTAACGTTTCTCGCACTGCTCGAGGCCGCCGCTTTTAATGCATTTACTTCACCGCACGAGGCCGACGCTTTGCTTCACGACGTGCAATTTATTTTTGATCTGCTTGACCGAGTTTTAACGTTTTTAGCAGCAGCGGCGCGGTTGTTTTGTTTTGTTGACGAAAAACATCTGCAGCAGCTGCGGGTCGATATTAGGGTTGTTGATAATCTATCGAAATATCGAATATCGATAATGCAATAATTTTTGTTGTTTATTTTTGCAACTCAGCTAGTATGCGTGGTCAGTGCTGCCACACGATAGCTATTTTGTGGCTAGATCTGGATATTTTTGGCGAATTTATTATATAAAATTTCTAGTCTCGTTTAAAATTACAAAACTATAAATGAAAACGAAGAGTATAAGGGCTCAGTTTATTAATTTTAAATTTTTTTGGGTAATTACTTTTTTGCCAAATCTAACCGCTTTAAGTTTAAGAACTCTGTCAGCACTGTCTTTTCTTTCGATATTATGGGTACTCTATTCACAGCTGTTCATGCAAGGGATGTTAAAATTCAAATTTAAATTGATTTGTTAAATATTTCTAAAAAAAAAAAAACAATTTAATTAAATTTTAAAGATACAATTTAATTTAATTATATTAAATTCTTTTGTAAGCCTTACATTTTAGTTTTGACATTTCAAAACGCTTAATTAATAATATCACGAATTTGTTTAAATACTTAATTATACTTAGATTCAATGCTAAAAGGTGTTAATATAAATAATAAACTATTTTTTAACAATTCTAATTTGCAAATATATTTATTATAATACTCCATATTTTTAAATAATAAAAAAATCAATAATGTTCATAGGTTTCTAGCCACATTATTTGGGTTCCACTGTACTTTCCGCCTTGAAACTGGTTTGGAAAGCTTTCATCGCCCAGCTTTCGCTCATATCGGGTGGCAACGTCTTGGTTATATCGCAACTCAGTGGTCGTTGGTCGTCGTCTGGTTTTGTCTCGAATTTGCATTGCGCAAAGTGCAAAACTCAGCGGAAAAATCGAGCAACATCATCATGTCGTTTTGGAGCCACGTACTGGATGCCCTGCTGGCACTGGTCCACATCCTTAGTGACCGCCTGCTGGAGTTCGCCCTGGGATGGTATTTGGGTCCGTTCAAACGGGTTCCGGGTCCGCCGAGCCTGGAGCAGCAGGTGTTGCTGAGCAAGAGCGCCGTGGAGCTGGCGCAGCTGATAAGGGAACGCAAGACCCGCAGTTACGACATAGTCAAAGCCTATTGTGAGCGGATCGAAAGCGTTAACCGAGATCTCAACGCCGTGGTCGATGGACCCTTTCCGGAAGCCCTGGAACAGGCACGCGAAATCGACCGGAAGTTGTCCAAGAAGGAGTACAGCGACGAGGACTTCCGGCGCCAGCCATTCCTTGGAGTGCCCTTTAGCACCAAGGATAGTACCGCGGTGGCTGGAAAGCTCCACACTTTGGGTCTTCTATCCCGGAAATCGGAACGATCTACTGCGGATGCCGAGTGCGTGCGGTTGATGAAGGAAAGCGGCGCTATTATCATCGCTACCAGTAATATCCCCGAGGTGAACAAGTGGATCGAGTCCAGGAATATGCTGATTGGTGGCACCAATAATCCCTATGATCTCCGAAGGTCTGTGGGCGGCTCTTCCGGCGGAGAAGCTGCTCTCATTGCCGCCTGCTGCACAGGGTTTGGCCTGGGAACTGACATCGGCGGCTCCATTAGAATACCCGCCTTTAACTGTGGCGTATTTGGGCATAAACCCACCGCCGGAGCTGTCAATATGGCCGGATGTACATTCCGAACGGGCAAGGAGAAGGAAACGATGGTGTGTGCTGGACCCATGAGCCGCTTTGGCCGGGATTTACTGCCCATGATGCAGGTTCTCGTAGAACCTTCGCTGAAGTCAAAGCTGAAACTGGATGAGCAGGTGGATCTGAAGCGTCTCCGCTACTTCTATGTGGCCTCCAATGGCATGGCCCAGTGCAATCCTGTCAACAGAGAAACGGAGAGGGTTATGTACAAGGTCCGAAAGCATTTCGAGAGTGTCACCGGAAAGGAGGTGCGGCATGCAAACATACCCAATACCAAGCTGACCGGCAAGATGTGGCGCTACTGGATGACCCAGGAGCCGGCCAACTTTAATCTGTTGCTGGGAAACGGTGCCGAGCTCAATCCCTTTGTGGAGCTCTTCAAGAAAATCCTGGGACAAAGCGACTACAGCATGGCGGCTATCTACGGGCTGATTGACAGTGTTTTGCCCAAGGAATCGGAGCGATTGATGCGGGAGGCCACCACCAAGTGCAAAAGGGCACTGGAGGAGCTACTAGGTGACGATGGCGTTCTTTTCTACCATAGCTCCCCGAGGACAGCACCCTTCCACTTCTACCCGCTGGTCAAGTTCAACGATTTCGCGTACTTCAGCCTCTTCAATGTGGTCCGTTTGCCGGCCACTCAGGTGCCCATGGGTCTGGACTCAAAGGGAGTGCCTCTCGGTATTCAGGTGGTGGCCAATGCCAATAACGATCGCTTGTGCCTGGCTGTGGCCGAGGAACTGGAGCGAACTTTTGGCGGCTGGGTGCCCCCATTTCCACTGAAACATTAGAGACTATTGGACAAATGATCAAATTATTGTTAAAGTTTTGTAATTTAGGTGTTGGTAACCTCTGGAGACTGTCGCTTGGGGCCTTGTTACAGGGAACTAATAAAATTGTGTACTCTTTTATACTAATTCTATAAATTTAAATTGTTTTTCGCGTTTTTTTGCAACTTGAAAATGTACGAAAACAGAAATCAGCTGTTGCCACAGAAGGTCTGGCAACCCTTCGACTGCTGCGTAACGATGCCAGACTGATGGTCACACTTTTAAATTTTGGCGCAAAGTTTTATATTTGACGTTTTATAACAATATTGTTTTATTAACTGATATTTAAAAGGATATATAACAAAAAGGGTTTTCATTTAATGAATTTATTAGGTCAAAGTTAACGAATTCCCTTTACATTTTTATACAAAGACGGTACAAAATGGCGATCACTATCATCGATTGCTTTGTTTGACGTCAAGTTTTTATCGAAGCGTCTCCTTTTGTGGCAAGAAGAAGAATTTTAATGTGCGGCTTTTAATTGTAAGAAAATCAACGAAAATGGTGTTAAATTTGCTTTAAAAACGTGATAAAGAGTGCAATATATTAGTGTATAGTGATTAAGAAGGCTACGGATATCGGGCATACCTGTGATAGTTGGTGGCAGCCGTGCGTAGAACCAAAAATAAGCAGGTACTTCCTGCGTCTATGGCTAATTGGGATTTTCTTTAACATGTGCTTTTTCTCTCTTTCCCTTAGGTATGGATTAGAAATGTGAAATCTTCTTAAGTCTTCTCCTAGCTACTGCTATGTAGCAGGACCTTTGAACTCTGCTGCCCGGGCGGCGGTGATAAATGGATCTGGTGTCAGGAAACACTTAACCCACAAACTTCCAGGAGCCTGGGAATTTAGTTGGGGGTTCGAAGATGTTGTCACGCTGTCAACAATTAATTTGTCCGCACACACACATTCGTACACACGCGGGCACATTGACAAGTTTGGGGAGTGGAGAAGTCCCTTTTCTTGGGGACTGCACGGAGCAGGATGTGCAATTTGCGTGTCCACGCCAGTGCCCGTACCCTTCACGTCTCCTCATTCATGCTTACAACCACCTTTTGTTGTTGGTTTCGGTAAGGGGTATTATAATTTTGACCAAAAGTTTGCACTGCAAACTGGTCGTTTGATATCTTTCGATGTGTGCTATTTTAATCCATAAAATACAACCAAAACTTATCAAATTCATCAAAAATAATATTACAATTGGTAAGCAATAATTTAAACATTCAGCAAACTTAATATTCATTTAGTTAAGATATGGACAATATTTTATAATAATAATCTCCCGTTTATATTCAAATTTTTACATTTAAACTGACAAACTCTTTATTTAAACCCTTATATTTATTTTCAAGCAACCCCAAATAGAGTCAAAAAATTAATTAGCCCGAGTAGGTATTACATGTTTCGATAACAGAAGCTGCCTTATTTTCCCATAAATTTAGTGCAACACGGAGATGACTTTTCACCCCGCCTCGTCTGGCTTGGCATTTGTCTAATTCGAAGCTCCTCCGCCCCGTCTGGATTCACCTCTTCGCCCGGCTCTGTTCCGCTGACCAAGCGGCAAATATGCCTTAATATTCGGAATGGACCGGCAAAAGTCAAGTGTGGGCGCGTGTGCAATTGTCCAAGTATTTCGACTTTCCTCCCATTGCCTGCTTTTGTTGTTTGTCGCTTCTGTTTATGTCTCCTGCCTTGTTTCGTTTGGTTTCGCTTAGGCTGTGTTTCTGTTTTTGAAATATTAACGACGCCCTTTTGCTGTTTTTTTTGTTGGTCCCCTTCTGCCCCTCATCGTCTCAGTTCATAACTTTGCTTTCAAGTGTTTTTGCCTGCATTTTATGTATTTGCTGGGATTATCTTTCCACAATGGATACCACTCCCAGCCACACCACAATATCGTATGTAAATATGGACATATGCGTGTGGGGCGGAGATACTACTCAGCTCTATGAGACTTTGTAGGTCTGCAAAAGATGGAATGGCTATTAAATAGTGGCTATATGTATTCCGAAGGTCGATAACAATAAAATTATTCGTACTACTGAAACTGAAAATGAATACTACTTTATGTTGATGTTTTCATGGAAAATAAAATCTCTACCAAAAAGTTTGCGCTCTAAACTTCCACATTCCTTTACAAAATTCAATGTTATCCTTTTTGGGACTCAAATGTGAAATTATGAACATGAAAGGGAAGAAAATCGTGGCAGATATTCAGTATCCGCTCGCATCGTCGTCGGGCCTTTGACAAATCCGCAAATCCAGCCACTAAACAGCAATTTTTTATGGACTCCGCCGGCCATCCCGACCAAAGCACATTTGCCTATGCAAACAAAAAAAGCAGTAGTTGGACTTTGTTCTTTTTTTTCCTGATTATTTGCTGTAGGAAAAACGTCTACATTGTTGGAATTCCTTTTGCAAAAATTGCCACGTGACACAAAGGCGTCTGGAGCACACACAGAGAGCGCCTTTTATTGGCCTGACTCTGCCAAATGTGGTTGGTCGGGTGGTGGCTCCTGGGGCTCATAGGACTCATAGGGCTCGTGGTGCTGCCGGCCCAAACACAATAGGCCCGAAAATGACGTTGCAACAATTAATGTGAACAGTTTTGCAGTCGTCCTCGACGCTGTCGTCGTTGTTTGGACGTGATTTATAACGTGCATAAAATTTGCGGTCCCTGGCAAGCACCTACCCGCCCGAAATGCCACAATGCCAGCCCCCCCAAAAATTTGTCAAGGGGCATTTTCGGATGGAGCTGCGTTTTCCAAAGGATCTAGTTCAGTTCGTGATTGATTAACTAAATGAAAGTAAAGTTTATTTTGAAGTTAGGCGGTTTAGTAAAAGAAATATTGTTTTAACAAAATTATTCAATTATGCAAATTATAAAAGGGAACAGTTTTTTAAACTTAAGGGGCATATAATTTTTATATATTGTAGTTTATAATCAAATTTTCCTTTTTAAAAATTTTTCATTTAAAAGATCGTAGCTATGTATGTCAATTTATTAGTTGTCTTATTTAAAATTCATAATATTTACAATAAATCTGTAACGATTTTTATAAAAATATTTATTATTATTATTATAAGTGCATTACTTGTGAAGCAATTTAAATGATATCATACCATAATAATTAATTAAGGCATTCTTGGTTCCTGAACCAGTCACTGGTTCCCATCCAAAAGTACACTCCGTACAACTCTGACGTTGGGGCTTTTTGTGGTTTTGGGAGTATCCACTTACCACGCCCCCTTGCGTAATTTATTGATAGTTGCCAGTTTCAGTTTCGCCTCTAATAAGCTGTCCCTTTCCTCAGAGTTCTCGTCCTACTTCATTCCATTGTGTCTGGGGTGCATATTTGAAAACTATTCGCACTGTGTGATAATTTATGTGGCAAATAGAAATTACATAATCGTTTGGCCGTTTATGCAAATTAATTGAAAACTTTTCCCGCAATCCAAAACGCCCCCCGACCTGATCTCGTCTGTTGTTTTCTTTTTCAATTTGTATTTTACTCAAATCTTTGTCTGCATTTTCCCGGGCCGTCTGGCGTTTGCTGTTTCGTGTTATCCTCTTGTTTTCCCCTTTGGCATTTTGCAGTTGGTGCCATTTTTTCCTTTCCAATTTACAATAAAATTCAATAAGGTGTTGGGCATGGACTTAATGGAGATTGACTGACAGTAACTGCCAAATGTGTTCCGGGGCTTTGTCGTCGTGTTCGTGTGAGTAATGCAACTTTATGTGTACTATATATTGGCTTGTGTGTGTGTTTTTTTTGTTCATTTTTTCGTAAATCTAAGTCTGCCTCTAAGTCGCTTTGAAAAAAAAATTCTACTAAAATACCTTAGGTTGACATCTGGACATGTAAGAAACCTTGAGCCAGTTAAATATTAAATATTTTCTTTATTTTTCCAACTTTGCATCAATTACTTGCCCATCGTCGTGTTTATTACCCCAAATTAGAAATGCAATCATTTGTTTCTTTAGTTTTACACTCAGTAGTTACTGCAGCATTTGATAGCATTTAATACTTAATTGCATAAATTTAGCTTTTAGTAACATTCAAAAAGTAGTTATGTTGGGAAAGTCTCATACAAGTTCGGTATCTCATTTTCTTCTTTAATTTTTGGTCAATAATTTGCAGCTCGTTTTAAAAAACGGTGATGTTTCAGAGACATCATCATCTCAGATTAAATCTGTCTGTGGTAATGAGTCCCAAATATGCCTTTTATTGTACAATTACTCGATTTTGTTTTCAATTTATTGATGATCGATCATATTTCACTAATCATTTATCTAAATTATTTATGTAAATTTTCATTAAGAATTATATTCATAATATAATGAGATTTAGCTATTTTTAAAATATGAAACCT
This sequence comes from Drosophila ogumai, assembly GCA_018904815.1. Taxonomy (NCBI): domain Eukaryota; kingdom Metazoa; phylum Arthropoda; class Insecta; order Diptera; family Drosophilidae; genus Drosophila; species Drosophila ogumai. The sequence goes on along the minus strand of JAEIIJ010014201.1, from coordinate 144,757 downwards.
ACTTTGCCCTATTATATTTAAATTCAAGCAAACACATATTCATATACATATATGTATTTAGATACATACATATATGTATGTATATATATATTTTTTTTTTACCTAGATGCCATTTCATATTTGTATACTTTTCGCTTCCGCCCATGAATGTGCCGTTACTTTCATTACTGCAAATGCCATGGCAACACTGGATGGCAACAATTTTTAACACGCATACGCACTGTTGCACTTGCATAAAACATAATGTCTCCATTTCAGTATTATCTCTCGCCGCTGCTCTCTTTCCCTTTTTCGAGGGAATGGAGAATTTTTTAATTTTTAAAACTAGCAAATATAACAAATTGCAAGGGCCGAGAGTTGGGGCGTTGTACTACCACCAAGAACGACTCTCCTCCATTTTCCGACCCCTGCACAATCAGCAGAAGTCAGCCAGCTATGAACAAAAGTTAAACAGACAAAACAGAGTGCAAAGTGACGCGGTGGGGGAAGGCCAGAGGGTGGCGCCAAGCAGTTGACATTTATAAATTTCACACGCAGGGCGCGTGAAATGGCGACGCCATTTTAAAGTTGAAACATTTGCGTAATTAGCAAGTAGTGCAACTTTAGCGCTGGTGGAAACCCTGAAGGTGCAACAGCGCATTAAACCAAGAAAAAAGAAGAAAAAGAAGAGAAAACCATGGCAAGGGAACAACTTTAAGTGCTGGCGCAAATTACGTACGAAGAACTTAATTAAATTGTAACCATTTCTCTATTTTTTTTCCGTTCTGGCTTCTATTTTTTTTTTTTGCTGGCCGTGTTGGCTTTTGGCCAAATGCATGTTTGCAAACTGAAGCGGCTGACAATTAACTAATGTCAGCGGCGCAAAAGTTTTTGGTAAAAGATGCGGGTGACTTCCGCTACTTACGACTCTAGATTCTGTTGTACTTGTTCCGGCATTTAAAAGGAACAAACTGAACATGAACAGTTTTGGATTTTACATAAATATGGGTTTAAGGAAAAGCAGGTTAAAATATTGCATAAAGTTAATGAGAGAAACAAAAAAACAAGTGGCAACATTGGTTTTATATTCTCATTTCAATACTCTCAGTAAGACAATAATTAGGCAATGAATGGATTGGTTATTTCATGCATTTATTTTCATTTTTGGTAATAACTTTGTTTTATTATTTATTGATTAAATTGTATAAATTTCATTTTATTTGCTTTCTTTAAGGTGTCTTCCTGTAGTTTGTCATGGACCCCGACTTCATTTATCATTAACTTGGTTGTAATGACATCGTTGGGCAATCCACTGACATCTGTCTGTTATATTGTGCGTAAAGTCATACGATAAGCGATTTCTTTTTACAGCCCACAGTCCCGACTGCCCTGACATTTCGGTTAGCCGTAAGTGAGCATTATCAATCGCGAATCGACACCGGCATCGTCACCGTCATGCGAATCATCATCGACATAATGGTCGCTGGTCGCTGGCACGTTTGTCGCTTTATGCCGTCTGCTTATGAGCATTATATCTGCATTGTCACCTTGTTGGCCATTTAACACGGATGGGGCGTCCCTTCCTGGCCTCTGGCTCCACCCACCCACCTTCATCCCTCTTATCGCATTTACCGTTTCGACTGGTAGGAAGCCTTGTATTCCCTTTGCCAGGGATTTAAGCACATGGCTGTCATCGTTACTGTAACGGCCACACCTCCCAGCCTCGACCTTTCTTGTCGTATACAAAAAGTACTTCCTTTTGTTTCGTTTTTTTATATAGATTCACTTTTCGCAGGATTGGAGCAAGAGATTTGCCTCTGTGTGCGATTCAATTAGTGAATGAGAGCACAGTGAGTTCTTTGAGTTGGTATTGTGCTGGGATTTGAGAAGAATTTGGATGAGATTGATAACTATATATTAGGCCTCACTTTAACAGGAGATTTGTTTTAATTTTTTAAAAGGACATCCGGTTCTAATTTACAAATACAAAGTACTATTCTGCGGATAGTTCCTTTATTTACTTATAAAAGGTTTCTCAGTATTTCTATATTCTAAAAAACACATTTTTTCTACGTGTAGATGAACGGCAATTTCAGCAAAATAAAAAAATAAAAAAAGTGAACCAGAAGCAAGCTTCACAGCCATTGCTAACGTGCTCGTTTGAGTGGAATCACTTAATGGTTTTATGCGCTTATCATTACCCTCCCAGTGGCGGCGGGTTTGGTTAAACGGATAGCAAACGGCCAGGACCCCTTTGAAAGGAGACATACCCAGTGGGTGGGAAAGACACAGTTGATTCAATCAAATTTGTGTGAGCTTGTTGTTCAGCGGACATTTTTATCTGGCGGATGTTTGGCTCGCTGTCAGCGCTAAAAATGTTTGCGCCCCGTCATTGTTTTAATGCGAAACACACGCAAACGCTGGCGTCGAACACAATGCGAATTCTGCGCCTAATGTTTCACTTTTTTTGGAGCGTGACGATGGCAAGGTGAAAGGTCACGGGGCGCAGCCCACAAATAAGGAAGTAATATGTCGCCGCCACCATGGCCATCAAATCCAGACGAAGGTTTGGTCCCCCATTGGTTTCGTCCTGGCGTTGGAATTTGTTTGGTGCTGTTGTGTTCAGTTTGCTGGGGTTCCGGTTTTGCATCTGGTTTAGTGGATTTTACATCACACGGGAAAATAATACCCAGCTTTTGTATTTTAAATATCACTACTTTCCTTGTTGAGATCACAGTTTCATTGATTTTACCAGAAGACATGGCTTGAATTGTCGCTTTCGGGTTATTGAATTGATTTTTCTGAAAAGAAATTTAATTAAATGGAACAGTCCTTTTATAGGCTTAAATATAGTTATTTAATATTTTAGCTGACAAACAGCAGATTAAACGTTTTGTTAAATTCTAAAAATTCTTAAAAATTCCTAAATCAATAACCGTTGTATATTATATACTTGAAGAGTGATAGTCTGGTCCACCTAACCCAGGGTTTCTGCCACTCATCTTTATCTGCCTTTGCCCTTTTGCCAGCTTCCACCAGCATCCCCCGATTCTTCACTTTTCTTCATTGTTCCGCCCTCCCTTCCACGGCTTTGTTGCTGCTGCTTCTACTGCTGCTGTCATTGGCATTGAACCGCATTTGTTTAAAAGATTGATGACCAACAATTGACTGCAGTCGGTCTCCTTCCTTCCGCCCCCTCTCAGCAGCAGATATGGCCTGCTCCTGCTCCTGATGAGTTGTGCTCAATATTTATGAGCCGCAAATCCGGACAGACACTTGGAGTTTCCCGTGATCGAAGAGAGCTTTGGGTGTGCGGCCGTGACCTGTAAAAGTTGCAGAATGATTTCATTAATTTAATGTACAACAATGTGACTTGTCACTTGTCAACTTTTTGGTGGAAACTTAACTTTGGGGTAAATCAGTTCATATTAGTCTAATGCCCCGTGGGGCGGAGAAAACTCACTTAGTGCCGGGGAAACTTTGCCGACGACATGTCATTGATTTCATTTCTGCTGCTGCATGCCCAGGACGAGAGGCAGAAAGGACAAGACTACACGACAGGACAAGGATTTTTAAAAGTGTCTGATGCAGGCAGCGATGCATCATCATGCTTGTCAGCCGCATTTACTCGACATTTAACTTATGCCAAGTGCAGAAGGACGACGGCAGGATGCGCAGTGCTCGGAATGGTAAGTAGAAGATAATTTTGTGGGAAAGTAGGTTGAGCATGGGAAGACAACAGTTTGTGACAGGCCGAGGTTGAATTTAACCTTTGCCTGTTACACAGGACACAGTTTCCAGGATGTGGGAATTTTTAAGTTTTAGGAAGCAAACCCCCTCTTTATCAAGGAAAATAACCCTCAAAGAGAAACAAATTAAAGATGTAGAATCAACCTAAAATGAAACCCCTAAATAACGCAGTCGTCAGCCTTAGCACTACTTTATCACCCCAGTGACAGTGTTACCCCCACCGGGATGGGGAAGAAGACCCCTAACCAAAGCACAAGCCACCCAAACCCAAACCCAGACCCAACACCATCCATCCATTCTGCGACAGACATTTACGGCACTTTTCATTAGCAGCCACACTTGTTGTCGCGGGGTGCCAACTTTCCTTTGTATCTATAAAATGTCTTGGGATCCGTTCTGTTCCTGGTTGCCTGGACTTTTATTTCTTATTTCCTCGCCAGCTTGGTGGGAGTTATTAACCCTTAACCACACGTTACCATTTATAACCCCCGGACAAAGTGAGGCGACGAGCTGGAGCGCGTTAAGTTGACAATGGCAACAAATTTTTCCCTTTTTGTCGTCTATTGTGTCCGGGATCTGTTCTCTGCCACCATTCGATTGCGGTTCCTCTTCCTTTTGTCCGTGCGGTTTATCGCTTTTAATTCGTCCTGAGCCGCTGCCTGGATTCGTAAGGGAGCCCAAGTGGATATAGCGGTTACATCTCTTGATACGGTGTGATAATTGGCAGCGAAAATTCGGGATTTTTTAAGGGAAATTCGTTGTGAATTGAGTTGAATTATTCGGAAATCTTTGTTTGAGTTTACTTTAATCAATTCAATATTCTTTGTGCATTCAATGGTTGCATTCTATCTGTAATTTCAGCTCTTTTTTGTTCATTTCCTTATCTTAATTACAAATTATCAGGTGTCTTTAAATTGTCTATAAGTTTGAATTGATTCTTTGTCTTTGCTAGATGGTGATAAGTTTTTTTGATTAAATGCTTCCAATTGACTTAAATTTCGAATGATCGAGTGGGCACTCTAAGAAATGATAAGGTTTGTGTATAAAAACTGGGCCTTAATCGTGGCCAAACAACATTCGTAAGTTAACTGCTTAGCAATATGAAGGCTATAACGCTTTGTCTTTTGGTCTTGGTTTCGGCCACTTGCCTGCTGACCACTCGGGTACGTTTACTGACCAATTATTCACTTTAATAAGTAATTATAATTATTAAATGTTAAATTTTTAGGCAAACTCGATTGAAACAGGCGAAGAAACCTTTGACTTAGACGATGACTTTGACTTTGAATTTGAACTGAATCAGGTGCTGGACGAATTGGATAATGACAATGACTATATGGATATAGAGGACTATGGCTTCATTCGCACTTGCAGGAAAATCCTTCGCAAGGCTCTGAAGACGGTTCGTGGCACCAATTGTATCATCAAGGAGGTAACCAATATTCTGAGCTCCTGTACAACCTATGTGGACGACATTGATGCCTGCGGCACTGCTGTACCCAAGGATGTGGCCAAGATTGTGAGCAACGTCAAGGACATGATCAAGATCTGCAATGATATACTGCATCTGCATTCGAAATTGTGTGCCAAGGATAAGTCTGTGGGGTCGGTCGTCAAGAACTCTTCGAAATGCTTCTGGAAACTCTTCAAGGCCAGCATGAAGCTGACCAGGAAGATCAATAAGACTCTCAAGCTGATTGCCAAGCTGCCAGCTGATACCAGCTCCTGCTTCTTGAATGCCACCAATAATATCAAGGTCTCGTTCAACTCTTTTCTGCCCAACATCAATGTGTGTATTGAGTCTATGTGATCACGTTATAAAGATTTTACATGGGGGATTCTTATAAAATTTAGTGAATCTTATCATACTGTAGTAGATACAAATAAACCACTTTATTAACCTATAAGAGCAACTTTTTAAAAACGACTTGGTTAAGGTTTGGGAATCATAATACAAGAATTTTAGTTACTTACCTAATCAATGTGGTGAGCCTAAACATATATATACATACGTTCTCGTTGAAGTTGAAGAAGTTTGGAATTATTAAAGGTCTCAAAGTGATATACATAGTTCGTTATACTTGATAGATAATTCGATAGATAGGCGCCCTTCAGATAGCGCTTTTGGACACTTTTAGCTGTAGGTTGGTGATTTTAGGAAAGGTCTACATATACATAAGTAACCGTATTATTGGAGGGTTGACTACATTATCGATGTCATACGAGATCAATTGAGTTATATTTAATAATAGTTTTTCGAACTTAATCTTCTTTATGGATGAGTAAAGAGCCACCTTCCTAGGAAACAAGGTACTCTGGTATACAGCCCATGTATACATAGTTCTCCTATAAAAGGCTTAAGATAAATCTAAAATCTCAAAGTATTTTGTACAGGTTTAAAATTTATTAAATGCAGGCCTCAACGCTCCAACAATTGTCTATACTCTATGAGGATTTGCTCCTCCTGAACCAGCGGCAGATCCAAATAGTCGGGATGGTTCTCTGAGAGATCCTCGTTGAATCTCTTGAAGGCAGTATATGTTTCCATCTCCGATTTGGCCTGACTGAGAGCCGTTCGGACGAGGGTTAACTTACTGCCGGACAGGTTGGCAAACGGAGAGGCGTCATCATTGTTGTTGTTGTTGGTTGTCCTATTCGATCCTGAGGGGGCATGCTCATCCAGTATTCTCGTCATAGTTCGAATCACACCCAGTAGTTCTGTTTTGCTAGCAAAGCTTTTCAGCAGAAACTCCACGGCCTTCGAAAACTCATTGTCTGTGGTTTCTAAAGCGACTCGAGCAGAAGTGGGCTGAAAGCCAAGTTGCAAGAGGGTGGAGAGTAAGGATTCATCGGCGGCTAGAGGTGACGGCAGATTTGCTCTTAGCTCTTCGGAGTGGTTCTGCAGTAGATCCAGACTGCGATCTATGTTATTCTTGGTTCTCTTCAGAGCGTCCACCACCAGTCGCCGCTCATAGCCCATTTCCATTAGCCTAGAAACACCCCTAGGATCCACCCACCCTCGGTTCGAGTTACCTTCTTTCAGCTCCTGGTTAAGTTGACTCACACGCGCAGAGTTACTCCGCTCCTCGCTTATCTTCTCCCTGCGTTCCTGAATAAACTGGATGGCTCTGTCCACATTGCCGGCACAGGATCTCAGTGCTAGCCTGGCCTCCGATTCATCGTAACCCATTTCGACTAGAAGGGAAATGTGGTCGTCGGAGGCCTTCAACTCGGCCAAAGCCTTGCCAGCCTCCTCCAGTCTTTCGTAGGCCTCATCTCGGCGATTCTGGTGAAAGAAGACTACACCTTGCAGCAGGCATAGCCTCATGATGAGAGCTCTTTCCGGGCAACTTGATCCCTTGATGGAGTACAATCGATCAAACTGCTCCCCATAGCTGAGGCGAAAGGTCTTCTCACAGACTTCCAGGCGACGCTGGGCATCTGGTAATTGGGTAATGTTTTTCAGGCAAAGATAGCACCACACAATGTCCAGGTTAAGCAGGGCATAATTGTCCACCGCTTCCAGGAATTTTGAGTTGCATTGGGAGAACAGCTCGTCGGCTTCTAGAAGCAAGAGCAAGGCCTCATCGAACTGTTCCCTTTGAATGGCGGCTCTGCCCTTCTCGTACATGCTCATGGCCATTAGTAGGGCTCGATTCTCGACTGGCGGCAGGAAAATCTGACGTCCATTTTGATCCTCCATTTGCATGAACCGGTGATCGGCATCCACAATCACCTCCACATCCGCTCTTATCCGCTGGATGCGTTCGTGCAGTTCTTGGCCTAGCACTTGGCTGCCCACCACCACCATCAGTTGCTGGCTGTTCTTCACACCCTGCGCGGCCAGAGTTCGCTGTCCATCGATGATGCGACCTGCCGAAATGCACTTCACATGGCTGGGATCAGGCAAACCCATCTTCTTGGCCACCTCATTTTGCAGCTCCGATCCCGGGGCCCCGAGAGAGCACTTAACCACTATCACTTGCGCAGTGCCGCCCTTGCTGTCCACACATTTCACATTGAAGGTGGCCAGGCCAGTCTCAGTGAACTCCTTTCGTGCTGCCAATTTCCTCAGAGCGCTGTCCTGCATTTCCGTCAGGGCACACAGGCAGTTGGACACACTTATTCCCAGGTCTCCGCTCAAGGCGCCCGCCAATCGATCCATCTCTGACTCGATGCTGCCCACTCCGTCGAGGTAGTACGGCTCCTCCCACAACTTGATACCCTGCTCCCGTAATCTGGCTCGCAACTTGATGAAAGTATTGTCTATCTGGGTCATGGTCTGTCTCTCGATTTCGATATCCAGATAATTTTGAATTTAACTACATGCTTTCAGATGAGTTTGCCCACCTGGATATACAAGTGTAGAAATTTTAGTCTTCAAAGGGAATATATCCCTAATTCTAATTAAACTAGTTATGATAAAAGGGAAGTGTTCTTTAAAGTCGTTTATCTTTCACCATTTTTCAAAACTTTCAAGGCTTAACTATCTGTTTATGATATGCAGACCTTCGTCGTAGATACATGTAGTAGCTTCAATTCTACATTTTCAATGACTCTGCCTTGCAAAAAGGAAAATGGTTACATACGATAAATTCAGAAGTATCCGATAAAATCTTTATTTGGAATGCTGACATTTAAAATTTACTTTATCCGCTTTGTTTTATTAAAGTTTGTGTCTTTGTGTACAAGCTTTAATCATAGTACGCCGTCATTGTAACATTGATGGGTTGTTTTTTTTGAGAGGTGATTATGATAGTCGGGTTATAGCAAGGTGGCCATCGACTCATCCATATTGTAGGTTGATTATGTGCATTATCCACGAATTTAATGCCAGTAAGCTGCCTTGTCACATGTAGTGTAGTCTTGTAGGTCACTTGACCCCAAATAGACCGAACCAAGTATATCTCACGCGTTAATTTCGTATTGTTTTCATTAAGATATCCAAAAACATAGTCTCTGCAAAAGTATCCATCTGGAATTGCCAGAAGAACAATGGCTACTAGGACGGCGGAACTATAAAAACGTTCCGTTGATACGTGTAGTAAATTCATTTTGTAACTATTTTGCTTTTCCCATTCTTGATGACTTAGCCATGCCTCGAATGAGATTAAACCAGAAAGCTTTAGTCAAGCTGTTATTGTATTTTTACCATGTAATATAAAAAAACAAGAAAAAAAGCTAACTTTAGAAACACGAACTTTCTTTACGCTTCCATTTTCTAATTGAAAAGCAAATAATATAAAAAACTAACATGTAATGAATCTAATATTAAAAATATACACTTTTTTAAATCTGATAAATTCATTATTGATCTGCTTTTTTATTATACATGATCGACTTTGTGTACAAGCTTCAAGCAAAGTAAGCCGTCATCGTAACATCAATGGGTTGTCTTTTTGGAGAGGTGATCACGATATCCGGGTTATAGCAAGGTGGCCATCGACTCATCCATATTTTAGGTTCATTGCCTGCATTATCCACGAATCTAATCCCAGTAAGCTTCCTTCTCATAGTAAGTGAAGTCTTGTAGGTAACTTGACCCCAAATAGACGCAGTCAGGGTTATTTCACGGGTTATTCTACTGTGGTTTTCATTAGGATACCCATAAACATAGTGTTTATTTATGCAAAAGTATCCATCTGGAATTCCCAGAAGAATAATGGCTACCAGGACGGTAGAACTATAAAAACGGTCCGTAGATAGGTGTAGTAGATTCATTTTGTAACTCCTGTTTGCTTTCCCCACTCTTGATGACTAAGCCATGCAGCGGTTAAAAGCCTTGTAATGAGATTAAACCGGAAAGCTTTAGTTAAGCTATTGCATTTCCTTCTCAATATCAACCCCCCGATACAAAATATAAACAGTACGACGAAATGACGCCTTAAAAACCTGCAAGGATATAACTTTCTAAGGAAACCACTAGACGTTTCTTTGATTTTAAAATCGGATAAATTCATTATTCAGAGTGCTGACAATAGAAAAATATTGATTTTCTCCGCTTTATTTTATTTTACATGAGCGGCTCTTCGAATAATCTTTAAGCAGTAGTGTAAAGGTCTATGGTCTCGCAAAGGAAAACTCCATTGTAACATCGATTCTTTCTTTGTTTGCCGAAGTGATCTCAAATTCCGGATTATAGCAAGGTGGCCATTTACTCAACCATATCTTAGGTCCATTATGCGCATTATCCACGAATTTAATGTAGTTAATTTGCCATCTAAGATTTAGTGTAGCCTTTAAAGTAGCCACACCTTTATAAGACGCAGGCAACTTTAGATGACGGGAATCTTTATGGTCGCCGGGCTTTGGCGATCCAAATGTATAGGACAATGGAGGTTTCCAGTAGCAAAGGTATCCATCTGGAATTGCCAAAAGAACAATGGCTACTAGAACGGCGGAACTATAGAAACGTTCCGTAGATATGTGTATGAGGTTCATTTTGTAACTATTGTTGCTTTTCACATTCTTAATGGCTTGGGCATGCAGCTGCTGAAAGCCTTGTAATGAGATTAAACCGGAAAGCTTTAGTCGAGCTATTATTGCATTTTCTTCTCACTATCAACCCACCGTTACAAATTAAAAAACCGAAAGGAAATAACGCCTTTCGATATAATTTTCTAAGGGAACCACAAGATGTTTACTTGATTTTAAGATCAGATCAGATCAGATCTGTGCTTTACTGCCTACTATGGCAGCGTATAGTCGCCTGAATTTTATTAAAAATATATTAAATTCGTTATATAGGTTAAAATGGATTATGGGAACCACTAGACATTTATACAATTTATAGGTATAGATATTCGGAATGCTAACAACTAACAACAATTCTTCTCTGCTTTATTTTATGATACATCAACGGCTTTGCGATTAAGCTTTAACCATTTCTTTTTGGTAACGAAACGTAAATCTCCATCTGCATATCGATATTTCCTCCCGGTGGCGCATGGATCGTGATTGTCGGGTTATAGCAAGGTGGATACTGACTCATCCATATATCAGGTCCATTACGTGCATGATCCAGGAATCTAATGAAATGAATCTCCCATTTTATATTTAATGTTGTCTTGTACATAACCCTGCCAGTATGAGACCGAGCCAAGTTTATATGACGCGTCGTTTTTGAATCTCCGGGTTGTTCCCTTCCAAATGCATAGGCTGCTGGAGGTTTCCAGAAGCAAAAATATCCTTCAGGAATTGCCAGAAAAAGAACGACTAGTAGGATAGCGGAGCTATAAAAACGTTCCGTAGATACGTGTAGTAGATTCATTTTGTAACTATTGATAGCTTTCCCCATGTAGCGGTAAAAAGCCTTGTAATGAGATTAAACCATAAAGCTTTTCTTGTATTTTCCTCTTAATATCGAGCCCCCGTTAAAAAATAAAAAGAAAAGGAATGCAAATTTCAGCATGCCGAACTTTGCAGTTTGAAATTTAAATGCAAATAAAAAGCCGAACTTTGCAGTTTGAAATTCAAATGCAAATAAAAAGCAAAAACAAAAACAAAGAGAAAATTTATCAAACTTGTACCATATAAGTGTGATATAATAATTCGATTTTGATTAAACTCAAAACAGTATTTTAACAACATATAATAAAATAATTTTTAAATAGGATAAATTCTTTATTCGAAATGCGGACATTAAAAAACGGTACATTCTCTGCTTTATTTTATTATACATTATCGGTTTTGTGTATCAGCTTTAACCATATTTTGGATTCGCAACGTAAATCTCGATCTTCATATCGATCTTGCCTTTGTGTGGCGCTCTGATCCTGATTTCCGGGTTATAACAAGGTGGAAATTTACTCATCCATATATCAGGTCCATTACGTGCATGATCCAGGAATCTTATAAAATGAATTTCGTATTTCAGATTTAGTTTTGTCTGGTAAATAACCTTGCCGATATCAGACGCAACCAAGTTTACATTACGCGTCGTTCTCATGTCTCCGGGTTGTTCCTTTCCATATGTATAGGCTACTGGAGGTCTCCAGAAGCAGAAGTATCCTTCAGGAATTGCCAGAAAAATAACTGCTACTAGGATGGCGGAACTATAAAAACGTTCCGTTGATACGTGCAGTAGATTCATTTTGCAACTATTGTTTACTTTTCCTATTCTTGGGAAAAAGCTTTGTAATGAGATTAAACCATAAAGCTTTTCTTCCCCCGTTACAAAAAAAAAAAAACATACATAGTAACTGTATCAGAGGGTTTACATCCAATATAATATAAAATTGACATTTTTAAGTCGGATAAATTCTTTATTCGCAATGCTGACATTACAAAAATGTACTTGCTCTGCTTTATTTTATTAAACATGATCGACTTAACCATTTTTTGGATTCGCAACGTAAACCTCCATCTGCATATCGATCTTGCCTTTGTGTGGCGCTCTGATCACGATTTCCGGGTTATAGCAAGGTGGATGCTTACTCAACCATATATCAGGCCCATTACGTGCATGATCCAGGAATTTAATGCAGTGTATCTCGAATTTCAGATTTAGTGTTGTCCTGTAGATAGCCTTGCCAAAAGCAGACGCAGTCAAACTTATATGACGCGTGTTTCTCATGTCGCCGGGTTGTTGCACACCATATGTATAGGTTTTTACGTAGCAAAAGTATCCATCAGGAATTGCTAAAAAAAGAATGGCTACTAAAACAGCAGAACTATGGAAACGTTCCGTAGATACGTGTAGTAGATACATTTTGTAGTTTCTGTTTGCTTTCCCCAGTTTTGATGACTTAACCATGCAGCGGTAAAAAGCCTTGTAATGAGATTAAACCAGAAAGCTTATTTAATTTTATTTAATCAGAACCAGAAAGGAAGATTACTTTATCACGCCGAACTTTCGATGCCCTTGCAGTGTGTAATTTAAATGCAAATTTAATGAAAAACTAACGTTAAATTTATTAAACATGTACGAATATGATATAATGATTCGATTCGGATATAATAAAAATCATAATTGTATTTCAACAGTTTTACAGTGTTAGTTTTACATATTTCTCTGCATTTACCAACCGTTCTTATGGCACCTTTATGATCTAGTCGATAATTTTGTTCTTAAACTTAGTTTTTTCGTGGCTTTTATAATCTTTAAAAATCCTCTGAGTGATTCCATCATACCAACCACATACAACTCTTAGTTTGTATACGTTTTCTGCCATCACAGCAATTACTCATAATTTGTTGGCCGTACTCTGGACCCCCGAACCCGAGCCCGGACTCATTTAATTCCATCTTAACCGTCCTCCCCACAAAATAAACTAATGCCCGGCGAAGTATGCTATGCATTTTGGCTGCTGATGCTGCTGCTGCTGCTATTTGCTCACTCATGTGCATAACGTCACAGTTTTTCACAATTTTCGACTTGGGGCAGCAGGGTGTGGGGTGTGTGTGTACATGTTTTCGGGATACTTTTTTGCGTGTGGCTGACTTTTGTGAAAATTAATAAGTTTTCAGCCTCTCGCCAATCTGCCAATGCCAAGCGAGTTTTCTGCAGTTGATGGCCAAATAATTTGTCGTCCTGTTTTGTGGTGTTATTTCCAAATCGTTAAACCTTAAATAAACTCTGTTGGGCTTTCTTCTCTTTCTTGCTCTTTTCTTTATTGTGTGTTTGTTCAGTTTTTGGTAGATTTATTATATATGCGAAATGGCGCACACATTTTGAGTGGCTGACATTTTCACTTGACTGCGAACTTTCCGCCCTTTTCCGAGTAAATCGTGCATGCAGTGGCCCACAAAAATAAATAATGTGAAAACTGAAATTGAAAAGCGTTTTCTCAGATTGTTTTCTTGTTTAATAAATGAGCACTGTCTTGAAAAAGTGATAAGCTTGGAATAAATTCAGTGCTTACTTAAAAATAAATCGATTTATAATTGTAGTAAACAAATAAAAAGTTTATTAATTTCCTTAATAATACTATTGGCAAAAAAAAAATTAATTAGGTGTTTGCAAATATTCTTCTTTAATTTATCTAAAAAGAAATGTTATTTAAATTTTGATTTAATATTTTTCTTTGCTTCTGTTAAAGAAATCTTTTCTTGCAGTTTGCTTGATGCACTTTTCCCTTTTCTTTTTCCCTGAAACCTCTCTTTATGGCACGAAAACTGCACAAATTTGTGAGGCAAAATGCAAAAATGCAAAAAAAGTTAGACAAAACAAAGAAAAAAAACTGGCAAAGAAGAAGAAATGTCAAAATGTTGTTCGAGGACGCGGCGGCCTGTCTTATTTAGTAGCGAAAATGAGCAGCGGCAGGCACATCCTTGCTGGAAAAAAAGGTGGTTAGAGAGGGTTTTTGAGAGCTGAGAAGAAGGGGACAGGCAGGCACAGACAGCGTTTAGATTTCGTTTTTTTTCCAAGGACTTAAAGGCGGAACAGGGGGGGACAGAAAATGCGGGAAAAGATGGGGCAAAATGCTTCACTGGGGCGCGCATTCTTTGGCTGATTTCCGTTGGTTGTTCGGTTGTTAGTAGATTTTGAAATCACACTGTTAAAAATACAACAAAAATTAAGTGAGTTTTTAATTGAAAAATTGTTGCTTTTTTTATTTAAGAGCATATGCTAGTTATGTTTTATGTTTAACATGTTTATTTATGTAGCTTCGCCCATAAAACAGTAGTCTTTCTTTTTAGATTTCGTTTTATTAATATTTGTTTTCCTAATGCTACAAATTTAAATCATATAGTGATTGTGATTATTAATTTTTATCTTGTGGAAGCACTTATCAGGGAAAAAGAAAAGTTTTCTCAGATCGCAGAAAGAAAACTCTCCCGTTCGGAACTTAGAGGAACTTATAAGCAACCCGTTCTTTATTTATAATAAAACGGGACATAACATACATACTTTTGTTTCGATTGTATGAAAATTGTACTCTCTCTGTGTAGTATTAGTTGTTGGTGGCAGTTGTTGTTGGTGCTAGATGTTGTTGTCATCAACAGCCAGCAACATTATCATTGTAGCTGCAAGTGGCGGCTGTTGCTGTTGCTATATTTGTGCTTCTGCTGTTTGTCCTCATTATCGTTTGTCCCATGCTCCCCCCTCTCATGTCCTTTGGCATTTGCATTTCCATGGTCCTCCCTATAAAACAATTTTTTTCGTGTTCCCTCGGCAACTTTAATGGGTTCGTAATGTAAGTGAAGTGAACTCAGCTCGGCTTCTCCATTTACGGAAATAAGTATGCCTCAGATTTGGATCTTAAAGGACTTACAAACTGCACTAAAATGTGAGTCCTGCATTTAAATGTAATAACCCAAAAGTTGGCCTGGGACAGAGACAAATAACTTTTTGAACTGGGGAAAAACTCAAAATTGTTTTGTTTTGGCCTCTCTTTCATGAGTTAATTAAAAAAAGATTTCTCTCATCAACTTTTTCCGCAACTTAACCGCAAAAGTGTCGCATAAATTACAAATTAGTTAAATCAGCCTGTGACCAAGCAAGCTACCCCCATAATTTGCCGAGGGAACTTTGTAACCTTGTTCCCAGCGCCCGACAGTCAGCCAGCTTCATCATCGCCATCAGAGCCATCGTTATCATCTGTGCTTAGGAAAGTGAAAATAATGCAAATGATAAAATTATTTAATGATGCGGAAGTGCGTTGATAAGCAAACGACAAATAATCTGAACCGAAAATACTAGCTTGTGATTTTTTTCGGCCTTATTTGTTTTCATCAAAGAAAAGTATCATTAAATCATTGTCTTAAGATATATACTTAGTACATTGGGGTAATCATGTATTCGTTATCAGGACCTATAAGGGGATAATAATTTTTGAACGTTGAATTATTAATATTAAGTAAATTCTTCCTAAGAATAATTGCTTTTCCTTTTGGAAAACTCACAACAAAATTCATGGCTAACCAAAAGGTATAAAAGGAACTTCATTGTCTTGTAAAGTAAAATTAAAATAAGATTTAAATTTAATACATTTTATATCCCCATAAATACATAAAAGTATATTAAGTAAAGTAAAGAAAAACAGTCAAAAATAAGTCCTGTTTCTTCTGTTAATCCACATTTCAAGTCTCATCCCACAGAGCTCAGCTGTGGAAGGCAGGACCTCTCTGCAATTTGAGCTGAAATCTATTTACGTTTCGCTGGCAAAAGTTTCTCTAATGAGATGAGACCGAGGCCTCATGTGGCAACAGGCGAACTTTATGTGCTCATAAAGTCAAGTTCTCCAACTCCCTTGCCCCTGTCCCGTATCGGGGCTCCGAAAATGAGTCTATAACTTCTCTCTGTAATTTACATTTTCATTATGTCAGCCGCTTAGCACTCGCAGATAGGAAAAAAATTCACAAATTAAACGCGTGCCGCATTTTATGGACAGCTCTTTTGGATGGCTAGATTGAAAACCATGTGCATTTTTTCTCCACCTCTTTAGCGTTGAGTATTTATCTGTCAGATAGCTAAATTAAATCAGTTGTTGAAACGCTCATTTCACCAGAGTTCGTTATTTTGTCAAATAAAAAGGCACAACATATGTCAAGGGGTTGAAATTAAAAGGGGTTGGGACGTAGGTCGCTACAGAGGCCAGAGTTTTATTTGAAATTTGTTGATATAAATTAGTGTGAGCTCGCAAGCAAGTTGTTTAAAATGTAAAGTTGGACTTATTTGTAATGAAATAGAATGATATAATATAGCTGAAGCTATTCAAAGTTAGACAAACGAAGTTGAAAAATCATTTCAAGAGATTTCAAGAGATTATTTTGATTCAAAATTAAAGGGTATTGAAGGGATCCCTGTTAACCATACAACCCTTGTGGTTTTTCGTGGCCTTGTTCAATTTTGGTATCTTCCTGCATTTATTCATTGATTCGAGGCAACAGCCTGGGGTTATGTTTTGTGTGTTTTTGTAAATTGCAGTGTCGCAATGTTGCACCTACATAAAACGCAGTAAATGATGCGTTAAAAATGAGAGGAGACCCTCTAAATGGCCAGGGAGGGGGATTCAAACCAGAGTGGGGTACAAACCGGACAAACTGTCGCAGTCACAAATTTTGTCTGTTTGGAAAACAAGGTCTACGGCCATTTTGGGTGTGGGAATAGACTCGTAAAGTGTCCAGAAATGGCAACATTTGCTAATGACAAACAATTGCAGCAGTTCGCCACGCTGGCGGCCAGAATCTATGGCTTTCAAAGGCTACTCCTCCAACTTTCGCACCACAGCTACTTTTATTATTATGCAACGTGCGTTTCCCACCGCAAAAATTCGAAAAAAAAGGGAAATAGGGGGATGGGCCTTTAGTTGCAGGCGTGGCATGTGCTGCACATAAATTTTCCTTGGTATTTTTTATGGCCTAGGTATATGTTTTTGGAGAACAGGCGGCTTCTTCCTTTTTGGTATTTTAATTGCAATGAAAGTGTGGTTTAAAAAAATGAACTCATGAAGCTTTTTATGCATTCATAATAGCCAGAGAGAGAGAGACAGTGTCACTTGGACCGCAAGTTGGGTGGCGACTGGGATGTGGCCCCGGGTCCTTATGATTTGTGGCATATTTATGTAAATTTGTGGTTTTTTGCCGCTGTCCGTTGAACATCTCTCCAAAGCTCTAGGCTAAAAAGCCAGCAGCAGCAGCAGCAGCAGGTGTTGTGGCCGAGCAATTAGTGAGAGTCCGGAACGCAGACCAGAATCACTTGCCATGATGGTGGGAGCCCAGGGGGGTTTTAAGGTTATGAATTATATAAAATCTGTTAATATTTTAAGGTATTTAGTTTTTAAAAGAAATTATTTTCAATTCAAAATTAAGGAACAATTAATAAGTATGTAAATATTTAATAATTTATACATGCAAGCCTGTCTGGTTCTCTGGCAAAAAGTGGGCCTACTAGACTTAAAGACAACTGCAATTTTTCCCGAGTTTCATCTTCTTCAGGCCTGGAATGAAACATGTACCATTTAGCTGGCCACAACTCTTGACTTGGCCTAAAGGAAGGAAGCATATGGCGGCACGTGGCTAATCAATTTGCAGGCCAAACGAAAACGAAGCAGACGTGCCCCGTTTATTTCGTTACCCTAGGCTTTTTTTTATGTTTCTGCTTATGTCAAGAGCTGCGTATATATCTGAAAATGTGTATTAAAATATACAATGATTCAAAATTAATTAATTAATTAACAAGAAAGTCTGGAATAAGGTAAGGCCATAAAAGTCACAGAAAGATTTCGAGAAATGCCAGTTTTTAACTTGAAACTCCGTATAAGACCTTTCAGAGACAGGTTGTCGCCGAACTGGGCTGAAAGGCTTGACCACGACACAGTCTGCCTGTGCCCGTCTGCCTGTCTGTCAGTTTGTACGCTTGTCTGTTGACCATGTCCTTGTCGTCCTGCCTGACCCGAGCAAACCGAGCTGATGATGGGTACGGCTCGAAAGCGAGCTGAACTGTCGCCTGCCAGCGACGACAGGTGTGCATGATTTATGGGATTTACATATCAGTCCGCGCTGATGAAGCGCGCTGATGCGCCGCCAACGACAGGCGGACGACAACGGTGACATGCTATGGACAAAAGTCGGGGGACAAGTGGCCGCTCGATACCAAATAGGCAAAAATGAAATGCAAATTTGTGCACTGATTGATGATATTACGCTTGTTAAGGTCAAGTCCCCGGAGCGACCAGCAAAAGTCCCCCAAACTAAAGTACGTTTCGCCAAAGGGGCCTCATGTGGCAAATGAATTTTAAAGCGGCAAAGTTACACCAGGGAAAGTGTTGAACATTTTTAGAGAATCAGTTGAGGGAACTCTCGTGTGGCTTCGAAACTTTGTTTTTAGTTTTTCATATAGAATTTAAACCAAAAGGTGTCAGTTTTTACATGTTTTTTCTGAGCATTAAAAAAGGGGGAAAAAAGGTAGATGCATACTAAAATTTAGAACAGAAATTTAGCTATTAAATCGAAAATTTCTGTACAAAAATTTACTGCAAACTTATAATATTTCATTACACACATTAAAAAAAAAAAAACAAAGAAGGATGCTCCCACAAAGAGCTACCCCTTGGAGGGGATATTTTCGTAAAACGCCTCTTTCCCACGGATGCAAACGTGCTCATTAACCAGACGTGGCAGGTCTGGCAGACGACAGGTCCCGGCCTCCCCTCCCGCATAATTCCAAAGCCGACCCCCCCTCTGTAATCCTCAGAAAATCAGCGGCAGGCAACATGTGTTGCTGATATTTTTATGACATTGGATACATGCAGTCTGGGCTCCGGTTCCTCGGTGGCGTGGCAAAAGCAGCCTAAGCCGAAGCTGCCTAATTGTTATGCGCACAACTCACAAACACTGAGCGCCAAACAACAATGGCCACTGTGATTTGCAGACCTACATGTGCCTACATTTGTGCGTGAACCTCATACATAGTGCACGAGGACCATGACGGAGTCATAAAATTTTCATCTAGCTGTAGTTTTAACGACCCAAATTGGACTTAAGGGCTTTCCCCGGACATTAATCTTTGGCAGGAATGAAGAAAGTGTCCTTGCCACAAGAGTGCTTACGTAAGAATAAATGAAATTGTAGGGACTTCCTGGTATGACTTGGCATTATAATTAGAATATGATAATGCATTCATAATTGCAATTAATTTGGGGTCTTGTGTTTGGTATTAATAAAATGTATTAAAAGATTTCCTGTGAATTTGAAAACAAATAACTTTGTTTTGGATTGTTATTTGCGACTTATGTGTAACCTTTTCACCTTTTACCTTTTAAATAGGTACTTATAATAAATTTAAAGTTTAATAATTTAAAAATTTAAGGAAATTATAAGGAGGTTAAATTAAAAACCCTCTCGGAATGTATTTAAGAAAAATAAATTAAAACAGAAGAATAGCTCTTATTTAATGGTTTAAAAACCATTTCATTATAAATTTTTAATTTATTTTCATAGCATTGCAATATTTTGTAGAATCTTATTATATTTCTTCTTAAATCTCTGCTACTTTGACTTTCCCTAATAAATTGAGATTTAATTTTATGGCTGTTTCATTAATGGGCCAATAACCGCTGATGCCCCAACTTGCCTACTTCTTAACACCCTACTGCCAGGCCCTCCCGCTTAGCCCGTGTCGATTTAACTGCAGGCCATGGTAGGTTTCACTCCTTTCGGCTGATCAATAAAATTGGGAGCTAAATCAATTAGCCGACACGATGGAGGGGTAGCAAGAGGAACTTCTTGGCACTTTCATGAACTTCTGGCCGGTAATTAAAATCCACCCACAATGGCAATCTGTATTGGAGAGCGCAGGAACAGATTTCACTAATTACTTTTATGACCCAAATTTGCTGACTGCGCAGCTTGCTATAAATTTCTACCTTGAACGATAATAAACCCGGCGAACATCAGTTGCAGACTAAAGACTAAATATTGCCATCAATGGTCGCTCTTTTGCCAATGATACCCAGTAACCCTATAGGGGGGATATTAGCGGGGACTGTAAAGATGATAATTCTTTGAAGGAGAGTATTATATGATATAAATAGGCTGAAGGTTTAAGAGTGAGATGAATGTTAAAGATTAAGTGTATTCCTGAGACACCTCACCTTTAAAAATATTATAGATATTCTTTATTGTAATAAAGTCTAGAATTATTATGGTCGCTTATGATGAGTATCCCAAAGTCGACCCAATTGTTTGCCCCCTAGAACATTTCTCTTTTTCTTCATTTTCCCGGCACTCACTTCTCTCACTCACATTTTTCCCAAACTAATCGAAGACGCTTGCCGGTGGAATTTATTGCTGCTCCTTCTTTCAATGGAGGAGGTTCGGAAGGGGCGGCAAGGATATAAAATTAAGGAAAGAGGAGGCGGGTACAACTGCTCCTTTGACCCGTCTGCCACAGTCTTCGTTGTTGTTGCCATTGTTACGTTATTTCTCCTACTTTATCGCCCGAAGCTCTGCAAACAAGTTTCTTGTGTTCCGACAAAAAAGAAAGAGAGGAACCATGCAAAAAAATGAACCAAACAAAACAAAAAACGTAACAAAACATTACAGGACAAAAAAAAACACTCTTTTCGCCGTCAGCTGCTCGAATGCAGAAAACTCGTTGCGCTTGTTGCGCGTTTTGTTGTAAATCATAAAGAAATATACATGAAAATTAAGGAAAATTTAGCTAAGGAGGCGAGTTTGAGACTGCCTTTGATGTTTTTAGGCCGCCTAATAAGCCGTCAAAGTTATTGTTTATGTTTCTTTTTCTTTTGTTTTTGGGAGCGCCGAGCAGACTGCGATTTTGAGATAAATAAAAAATTCATTTGTGTAAATTCGGATTTAGCGGGGGCGTTGCAACGTGTTACCAATTGGTAATTGAGGTGGGTGCAACAGGCTACAAAAATGTTAAGTATACATACCATTTCGGTAAAATGTTTATAAGAATAATAATATAATTGTGGAAATTATATATCAATAAAATAAATAATACTTATTACTTACCAAAACTATTCCATTTGCAATTAAACTAAAATAAATATAGCATTAAGCTACTCTATATATATAAAAAAAAAAATAGTTTTAAGAACTTAATGTATTCGTTTTTATATTTATAAATTTAAAAATAATAAATAAAAATATATATTGCATACATTTATAAATCCTTTATTTGTTTTTTTTTTCCCTTTATATTTATAAATTTACCTTGTCTCAACAATTAATCGGCTGCAAAAGCCTTAGAAAATATTCGTATTTCAATTCCAGCAAGTTACACCCATCTTATTCTCCCCTTATCCAGGCCTTATACACCTTATCCGACTTATCCGCCGCTTAGAAGCCATCTTATACCGATAATAAACAAACGATGCTCATTTTTTATCCGCACCACAAAAAGCAACAACAAGCCGCAGTAGCAGCACTCCAGACCGGAAGTAAGCAAAAGCGTGCGTGGGAAAGATATGACTATACAGACGCCAAATAGTTGACGCTGTCTCACCGAATGGCGTTTTTTGAGCGACTTCGCCGCAAAACAACAAAGCTGCGCTCTTTCGCCGCCACGCTCTCATTTCGTTTGGTTGCTCTAGGAGAGCGAACAAACATTTGGGTTTGTTTTTTGGTGGGTGTGGGAAAGGAAACCGTTTATGTTGTGGGTGGAAGCGAGAGAATAAGTCAACCGGGAGAGCTCTCTCTCGTTCTGGTTCTCTATGGATTTTGGATAAATTCTAGGGTATTTTTATTTTAAATAAAAGTTTTAAGTTCCTTTTTATTAAAAAAAAAAAATCTTATTTTCTTTTGTAAAATTTTGGTATATTTTTAAAGTAATTATATTTCCTTAATTAGTTATTATTTGTTAAGACCGATAAGTTGCTAAGAATTTATTTTCGGTACTCAAAAATATACTCTTTAGTATTGTTTCTCAATACCCCGGGTATCTGATAGTCGGAAAAGTCCAAAACTTGTTTTATTTTATTATGCTTGCCGCAAAAACGGACAGCCGAAAGAGAGAGAGAGAGAGAGAGAGTCGGCGGCGGAAGAGAGAACACTGGGGCTTGTATCTGTATCTCTCGGTGCGGTCGTATCTTTCAGATTCCGTTTTCAGTTTGCTTGTGACCGTTACAACAGTCAGTTGATTCGAAAGCGATTCGAAGCGGAGCGATTCGTGGATTCGTCGTCATCGTGTCGTAGTCGTTTTGTCGTTGATCTGCGGATAGTTTGTGTACAAGCCCAGTCTTGACTTAATTCTCGACCCGGCTTAGGATCTAATTCAAGATCGGAACCGAAATCGGCAAATGGAAAACAAACAGAATTGTCATTCAAGTTTTGTTTGTCGCGCATTAAAAGTAATTTTCTATTCTATAGTCTCCTAGAAAATTAAGAAAAAATTAGTGTTTCGATATTATTGCATGACCGCAGAAGCAACTGAATTAAATTACCTGTTAAATTGTTAAGCAAAATTAACAAACCGCATCCATTTAACAGATGCGAGTGCAACACGCCTGTGAGCCATGCAAATTAATTAAAAATACGATCCCCAATCTCTATATGCAAAATTGCCTTCAAACTCATCGAGATTTATTCAAATCGATGGCTTGAGCGACTAAATAAAATATGTATTTCATGGCTATTAAGATTATAAACAAAATTCATCATTAAATCTAATATCAACTTTCATGGTTTATTAACTAATGATACGTTTAACTAATGAATCTTGAAACACAAATCGAATTTGATGTGCGATGACTAAGAAACTTTTAATCAACAATAAACAAAGGAAATGTATAATAACTTAAATGTGTAATAAAGATAAAGCCAAGATCCACTATAATATAATATAGGAAAAACCCGAAACGTCTTTGAACTTGATAAGATGCAAAGTAAACTGAATAAAGTGAAATAAAAACATTTACAATTAAATAAATTTATTGTCAATATTTATATCGCTACCAAGCGCAATTAAGCTCGAATGATATGATATTTAATACAAGCTCAATGTAAACGTGGGCATTTAAAAGGCCCTGCAAAAACCGCATTACGAACAGAACAACTTACCACTACTATCAAAGTACAAGCTGTGGTTATTGCTGCTTCTCTTAGTTTTATCAATAACATTTTTGTGTTTTGCTTTTTTTGTTTCCCAATGAGTTCGTTACGATAAGAAAGCGTTGGCGACAAAACACTTCAAGGAAGCAAAAAGAAAAAAAAGTTCCCTTGAAACCGATGATGTGGCTGTAATTGGATATTATCGGGGAGTACACATAATATAGAAATACTATATTTACGGAATGCCAAAGGCATCTATACTTTTCTTAGAATATTGTGGGCTTAAATCTATATATACATATATACAAATCTATATGTATAAAAATCAGAGCCAGTTCAGACGTAGGAAGAGTGTAGAGTTGAAAAACCTAATATACTATAGTCAAAAGTGACAATTGAATTAAGAAAGATGAGAATTATTTTACACTCAGCAAATGAAATAAATTTGATTTGTAAAACATAAATCAGAGTGAGACAGCGGGCAATTCTTACCCTTAACTGAATTAAACAATTAGTCTTTGTTTTTGCTTTAAGCAATCAAAATCAACTGAAAGCGAGCTGAGCTTTAAAAGAAATACGAGTCGCTGAGCAAACAAAATAAGATAAACAAAGAAAGTCAAGTACAGTGATTTCTCCAAGTTTTTAAATTCAGATGTAATCAGTGTAAAAATATTTCAAAAATCTCTACAAATAATAACACAAATAAGTTATTGTGAAGTCAGCTTCAACAAGAGGTTTAAATATTTCCCCGTATACGTATTAACTCAGTCTTAAAGTCATTCAACTTTTTGTAAATACATTCAAAGCTAAAGTTTCTATTATTTTTAATTAAAATTTAGGTATAAACAGTCAGCTGGGTTCTGTAAATAACAATGTTAATGTCAAACAGTTTATGTGTCTTACACTAAAGCTAATTGACTTTTATATTTTATGGCGCTTATGAAGTTTTAATCGGGGAAAAATCGTCAAACTAATAGGACTTCAAGTTAGTAATGAAAAATTAACATTTTGATAACGAGTAAACCCAAATTTAGTTAAATTCTATTAGTTAGACTTTTTCAAATGATAGAGCATAAAAGAAGTTATAGTAATAGTAATATCCATTTGAACTGGATACAGTCAGTAAATGATTTTATGCTTTTCCAGACATCACTGTACTGTAAGCAAGGGGAACAAAGCGCAGTATAAAGACGCTCGTCTGCCCAGATATGTATATGGGGATATAGCTAGGGCTATATAGCTTTATATGTAGGCCTATTGTCTGGGGAAACTGCACATCGGAAATGATTATGGGGACTAACGGGATGGCGGAGAGGTGCAAGATGGCAGCAGGAAGAGAGCGGTACGTCATTAACTGACTCACATGGCCGCATGTTGCATCCAAGTTTCTTTATCTCCTTCTCCAGCCCCCAAGTCCTGCAGGAAAGAGAGCCAAAGCGTGGAGAGCTGAAGCCCAGAGAGCTTCGCTTCGGCGCAGGCTTCTCTTTCGGCGGCGAAATTCGTGGAGCTTGCTTTAGCTTTCCTCCTTCAGTTAGTTGAAAAAAATTCCTTGTGCTGTGCTGAACGAACGGATTTCGTATTCCGTGGATTTTGTGTAATTTTCGTCACGCGTCGTTTATTTGCGAGCTTGCGAGTGTGTGCGTTACTATGCAGATGTGTGTGTGTAAGTGACTCAACTACTCCAACACACATCGTATATATAATTTTTTTTTTTTTTCCCCAACTGAGGGACGCTGTCTTCTTATTTTTTGAGCTGCTTCACTTTTTCGTTTCGCATATTCTTTTGCGGCGAATTCAATGACGTCGCAAAAACGTCTTTTTGGTTTTGTTGTTGCTGCTGTGCGTCTTTCTGCCATAAACTTTTGTTGGTGCGTGTGTCTGTGTGTTTTTGTTCAAGCAAATCGATTTAATTTATGAAAAATTAATACAAAAACCGGCACAGAACTACACAAAACTATAAAAAACACCAGAGACTCCAGAGTGGTTTTTGTTGCCGTTGCCGTATTTGTTGTACGGATTTTAATTAAAAGCCGTATGTGAAATTTTATCAAACCGCAACGGCAAAAACAACAATATTTTATCACCATTTTGAGAGCAGCACGCACGTGTGTGCGCTAGTGTGTGTGTGTGTACATGTGTGTATCTATGTGTTGAAAAGCCGGCAATGGCGAAAGAGAATTCAGAATTCAGCATTGAAAAGCAAAAGGCAAAAACCAGAAGCAACGCCAGAGAACGAAAGTAAAAGCGTAAAGACAAAAACAAAGGAAGGGGAAGAGAAATCAAGAAAACCTAAAAAATAATATAATACTGCCAATAATAATAACAGAAAACTAAAGCAAAACGAGGGAAAAATCGAGGAAAATGTTAAAATAAAGCGAAGCGAAAGTATTACAATGAAAATAAACTATTGTAATAAATGTTATATTTGTTAGGGCGTGAATCAAAATAAACATGAAGCCTAACTACTACTAACTACTTTTATTGTGAAAAAGTAAAAGTAAAAATATAAAAAATAACTTTATTTAAATATTTCTACTAACTAATCAGTTAATATCCTTAAGAAATTAATTAAAGAATAAGCTTTTCCGTTCCAAAATGAGTTTTCTTAAGTGCCTGGTTTTTTTTTTTTAATATTTTCCAAACATGTTTTCTAATAATAGTCATATTTCTCTTTTAGAATATCTAAAACCTTTTCAACAACTCGTGGAGTTTAAAAATGCGTATTACCTAAAAAACGAATAATATTAAAAATAAATAACCAAGTAAATAAGTGCGGTTCTTTAATAAAAATTAATGTTAAAACAAAATAGTTGAAAAAGAGTTAACTAAACAGTGAAACAAAAGTTGAAACAAACCCGAGCGAAAACAAGATTACTTTGTGCTAGCGCATTAAAGTGATTTTCTCATCGTGTGCTTTGGAATAAGGAGCAAAAAGCCAGCAAAATTTACGGCAACTCCAACTTCAACATAAACACAAACACCCGCACCATCTTCGGCGGCAGCATTAACCCCCTCCAGATTCTGCAGCACCACCCTCAGCAGCACCACCCCCAAAACAGTGCGAGAATGCTGTTCGAAAATCCGGCGGTTGCGGCAAAGTTGCCCTTTCCATACAACGTGCCACCGCCTCTGCAGGCAGCAGCAGCAGCAGCGGCGGCTGTCCCAAATCTAAGGTGAGTTTTCCCCATTTCCACCAGCACTCCAAACAAATATCTCAAAAAAACTTCAGTAATAATTCTCTAAAAATAATTTGTATCTAAGACATTTCTACACCAAAAGAATGATAATAAGTTCATTTTAATTTGATGTTATTTCAAGATATACAAATAGTTTTGACACAATTTATATTTTTTTGTGTATCATTAAAATATTGGTCATTAAAATAAAATACTTTTTTAACCAGAATGTCTAAAAAATAACTTCCATTATCTTCAAATTACTTATAATAATTGTTAAAAAATATATATACCCTTTGAAATTGTGATTCATAATTTGCTAGTTTTTCTACGTGTACCAAACCACCCTATGAGAATGAAAACTCTCAACGTCTCAAGGCCATTAAAGGCGTTAATGCGCTTTGAGGTTTTACTCTCTTTTTTCTGGCAGCTTTCGCCCAACTTTTGCCTCAGTGGCATATTTATGAAAATTGTTTTGCTCTTTGCTTGTTTTTAAATTTTTCATCAGGCACTCAGCTTCAGTCCGAGTCTCGGGGAAATTTGCCAACCTATAATTTTTATAAGTTGCTGTCCGTAAATTGCATTCATTTATTAGATGAGATTGAGGGCGAGGTTTACGCTGTGAGTTGTCGTATTAATATTAATTTTGGGACGGCACTGGGCAAGTAACTGAGGGAATAAGCTAAGGTATTTTTTAATGTTCAAAGAGAATCTCTGATTTTACATTGTGATTACGAGAAAAAGCGAATTTAAGAAAATAAAATACTTAAAAAAATTATAAATGATAATCTGTTAGAAGGAAAAGCAGCAAAATAATATTTGAGGCCATTTAATTGTAACCTTATTGAAATACCTTGGAACAAATTCATGACTCTCTACAAAATGTCCACAATTTTTTTCCATTATGAGTCAAGTGTTGTAAATTTGCAATTTTTCCGTAATTTTCCTGAGCCCGGTAATAAATGATTGTAGGCTTCGTTTGGATTATTAATGCCCTGCTTTTGCCAACTGGAGTGACGTTAGTAATGAACCATTTCGTGTCGCAAGCCTGAAGGTAAACAGTATTTTTGGGTTGAACACCCCATGCCAGAAGCCATATTTTTGCGGCTATCAAAAATAACCAACATTCAAGTTCGTCAGCGTCATTGGGACTTGCTTTAATTTTTGATATTAAATAACGATTGTCTGGCGCCTCGCAATTAAGAGTTTAAAGTTTTTGTTATTCGCATTTCAGTATTTGCTTTACCAATTAGCATTTTATTTATTATTTCATAACTTTTTTTGTGGCATGTGCCAATTATTTTTTTCTGTCTTCTGGGAAACTAGAGAAGTTGTGAGAGGAATTGTGGACTAATTAACAGTGTATCAAAAGAGGTCTGAAAAAGATATATTAAAATCGAATAAAATCAATTTAAAACTATGCAATATTTGTAATTTGAAATTAATTATAAAAGCTACACGTACTTGGTTTTAGTAATTATATGTAATCACCATAAATTGCAGGACCCGTTTTTATTTCTGTGTATATTGATAATAAACAAATTATGCAATATTTTTCAATATCGAATTACTTCCGAAACAACAAGTTATTTTTATGTCGACAAAACGGGAAATTTAAAATTATCCTCTTGACACTTGACGAAGAACACGAACTAAAGCCAAAAAAAAAAAAAGAAAAAAAAATTATATCAACAAAAGCCGGAAAAAACCCGAAGGAAAAACAGAAACGCCAAGGAAAATCGCTCATCGACGGAGCATAGACAAAGCGTTGATTGGATTGAAAGTGACAGTAATAAATGACAACAAAGGCAAGTTTCATTTATAAATACTCGTAAAAAAATACATGCTGCCAGGAAAATAGAAAAATAAAAGAACTGGCTGGCTGCTGACTGAACTTGCACTATATGGGATAGGATGAAATTCGAGGGAGACGCAAGAAGCCACAGAACGTGCTAAATAAACATACATCGTCGCCACATTTTCGGTTTGACACACTGACAGGCCAAACAAATAGCAGGAGACCCGAGAAAATCAGAACTCGAGGTATCCTCCGCTCATTTGAGTTCTATTTCCCTGATCAGGCACATATTTTTCCTCGTGTCTCTGCGACAGTGTCCACTGTATGATGAGGCATTGAAAAGTATTCAAATTCTTGGCTCCCGTTCACGGGATTTAATTGTGCGTTATTTAAAATGCATTTAGTGCAAGCATAATTAGCCAAATTGTTAACTTAATTATTTTAGGCTTCTTACGCACAGTTGCCTGCTTAAATGACTGTGAGCTAAAGATAACTAAGGCTATTACAGTGGGCTCAATTTATTAATATATAATATTTATATTATATTTATTAATTTAAATATTTATATACAGTTAAGTTACTTGTCGGATTAAATAAAGTAATTGGCTCTCCCGAAAATCAATTATTTAAAACAACTATCCCAAATAGTATTTAATCTTCAACAAAGTATAAGAACTCAAAATATTTATTTTATTTATAATTTCTTTAAACATAGTGATGTTAATAAGTTTTTTAATAACTCGAAACAACTCTTTGCCACCTGACAATGAGTTTGAAATGACAACTTAATACTTTCATGACGCACTGTCGTTGACATTGAAGTTAAGCCACGCTCAAGTTCCGCCTTAATTAGCCCCGGACCCGAGTCGATCATTTTATTTGCTTTATATGCAACAGACAGTCGGGTAAATAAGAATCAGACAGCAATTATATATATTTTATTTGCTGCACTGCTTGCATATTAATCGAGGCAAAGTCGTTCCCCTCTCTAGCTTCCCATGTAATTTGTATCTTTATCTCGAAATAAGCTGACATACGTGGTCGACGGCGACCTTCCTTCCTACCTGATCGAACCGAGAGGAGTTAAGTGCCCAGGCCAGGCTGTGTTGAGGTAATACAATTTAATGCCACACTTTTTCTAAAATGTAAAAGGTATCAGAGTATCTGACAAATGCCACATGAATTTGAAATTAAAAATCCCAATCTTTCGGGGCAGACAAGTGAGCATTTGTTGCACGCTCGTTCCCCCAACCCTTTCACGCTTTCTTCCCTCCATTTCTCTCTACATTATTAAGATGTTACCTAAAAGACACTTTTCCTCACTTTTCCTCAGTTTAAATATATATTTTTTTCTTTTTTGGTTTTGCGCATTTGAAATACATTTTTCTTTTCGGGTTTCATTTCATTTTGTGCTCTCGCACTTTTGCCAAGTTTTTACACTGCCGTCGAGTGATTATTCATAAGACTTCGCCCAGAGATTTGTGCCGGGGCGTTTGAGTGACAGCTACAACGGCTGTTCTTATTAAGGTAGCACCGCACAACCACCACTGCCCCAGCACCACCAATAGCACCACTATAGTGGCACACCACCCACATGGGAGATTTATTTAACTGCGTATCTCTGGGCGCCCTCTTTGACTACTTACTTAAGCTGATTAAATCTGGCGGGTTTCTTTTGGGGGCCATTTTCCAATTTGGCTTCTATTGTATTGTTTTCTGTCCGAGATTTGTCTTTTCAATTGCCTGACGGATTTAGCTTTAAATTTATTTGTTAGCAGTAATTCTTTTTTAAAATTTTAAAGAACTTTTATTTTACTGTACAATATTATACAAATATTAAACAATTTTTCATACGGAAATAAATTCCTATATATAAAACGAATAAACATTTTAATTCAAACTGTTTTTACGTAAAATATACATTTTGGCTTAATTCTCAGTACATGTTTCTTTTCAAAATCAACATTATGGCTTAGAGTTTTCTTCAACTAAAAAAGTGGGAATCCAAAGGCCATTTAATAAAGTTGTATGAATTACCCACATACTGTTTGAGAAGTTTGATTGCAATGCCAAACCGAAGTGCGAACAAAGTTTGTTCTAATTTTAACAGGGTTTCACCGAACGTATGTTCGAGTGAGTATCCCAACAAACTCATTATCCGACCATCGTCATTTATCTACCCACACGCACTGCGTTGGCAGTTATACATAACTGTAGTAGGTCTCCTCCGTTCAATTGTTCTCACATGTTCGCCTTTTGAATGGCCGCAACAAATTGACCAACGACCACCGACCGTCCAGCAAACGGACAAATGGACAACTCATCTCTCATTTAGATTGAGCATGACAAGCCGAAATGAAAATAAGAAAAAAATAGAGACGGCACATACACCAAAAAGTGCTGGTAAAAGTTGCCTGGGCAAAAAAAAAATAGCAGCTTAAAGTTCCTTGACTTCAACTCCATATATGTACATATTTTTGAATTGCGTGTATATATACAGGGGAGAAATATCAAAAATTCATTGAAACTATTACAAGAAATGTACAAGAAACCTAGTTAGCACCAGATATATTTGTATACCTTAGGAAAATACGAACCTTGATCTAATATTCTAAGAAAAAGCAATGCTATCTCATAATTTTTATTATAAATATTTGAATTTTTCTTTGCATGATTACATCATTCCTGGTTGAATTTGAATGTTGAATTATCAAGTAAACTCATTATTTGATAATCCCGGAGGAATATGGAATTTCTAGTTAAAGCTGAGATTAAATTGATTTGCACGTATGCAACACGAAATGTGTTGAAGCATATGTTTCCAACTTGGGATTCCACATAAAATAGAGAATGAATACTTTGCTTCGAATGCTGATGCTGCTGAGTTGAGTGAATGAATGCACATTCGTACATATATACATATGTTATGTATGATTTTTTCTAGATTTTTTGTATGCTGCAGCAGATAAAATTGTAAAAGTTGCCAAGTCTGCTTTTACTGTCAAGCAGCCACCATGGCATTTTCCTTATATACACACGCACACACACATGCGGTCGGTCGGCAACTTTTGAGGATTTTTTTCTCCTCAGTTTTCCAGGCATGATGTGGGCGTATTTCAATTATTTGCACGAATTGCAAGCCGAAGGATGGGAATCTGCGTGTGTTTTTGCACTTTAATTGAAATGCCAGCCAGAGTTGAAAGCTCTCTAACCGAGTGACGCGCAAATAGTATGCCCGAGATTAGAGATTCAGATATATTATGGAGAGAGTGGAGGGGGTTGAAGCTTTTCCATACGCATAACGATAAATTGTTTGTTTTCGCTATCAACATTTTAATGTCTAATGAGTTGTGCATGTGATTTGATTGCTGAATTTCCATTGCGGTAACAAATAATGTGAACACATGTGGAAAGGGAACTTTGGCTTTTATGGCTCAGTCTTGCATTCCTCCATAAATCATGTGAACTGCAAACTCAACAAAAATCGGAGACTTTAATATACTTTTCTGTTTATTTACACACAATTCGATTTGATTCTTGCTCAACCCTTATATCGAGTGATATCATTAGATGGCAGGCGAATTTATATATTTGTTTTTGTTTACTTCTTCTGCACACTTGCTCGGATCTAAAATATATTCCTCGATTTATGCATCACAAGTCCGCACTCAATTTCTTTTATACAAATGATGCTTCAAGGGGGTTATATGTAAATTCCGTTTTATGTGGCAGCTTATGTACAAATGTCTACAAATATATGCTGGTATATGGGTGAAACTATATGTAAATAATGCACATACTTATATGGCATATACATTATGGGGAGAAAAACTCTTTCGTTTGTTATTCGCCAAGCGAATGGGGGAAAATTGCATTTTCTCAAGTGCAGGGCCGCATTAAATTATGCACATAAGAAGAAGGGCGCCTTTCTCTTTGAAATGAAACGTTTTCAAGAAAATTCCAAGCATGACATTCTCAAGATTTTTAGCGCCAAGTGAAGAAAGGCGGAAATTTAAGTGAAAACGAAAGGAGCTCAAGTATGACCCTAATGGCAACGCACTTCAGAACCGTAAGAATGGAGAATATTTTAGAGAAATTGACTTTTAATACTTATTTCAAATATGTCATCTTGCTGATTTATTAATCACGATAACCATTTATTATCCAAAAGATCAGTGGGCATGACTCACTTAATTTCGCCTCTAATTTATTTAAAACCCATGAAGACTCTGCAATTAAATTCAAAGAACCGTCCCACATTTTCTTAATCAATTACAATCAATATTCCTTTCCAATCGCCCTCTCAGATTTAATTTTATTTCCAACTGGGTCAATCTCGCGACATTTTATTTCTTCGGCCCGCTTGTCGCCGTCAATTTTATTAAATGTTTTTGAGGAATTTGTAAAAACGAATTTAGCGACAAGATATTTGCGATTTTTTGTGCTGTTTTGGTTAGTGTTGTGCCAAAGCAAATTGAACAAGAATTTTTATGTATGAAATATTTTTATTTATGTTGTAAATTCCGGTTTACCCAGTGGGGGGAGCATGTGTGAATTAATAATATTGGTTTTGGCAAAAAGAGAGGGAAATTTCGTCGGCCTTTTCAACGATACAGTACCAAACTTTCCACTGAATGTCAATTAAGAATGGTACAGGATGGAGAAATAAAGTAAACGGAGCCAAAATCGAATTGGTAGCCATAAAAATGTAAGGCCCACGCCAAACTAAATAAAGCCATCGTACCTCCCACTTCTCTGTTGCCTTTTCTATCAATCTTCTGGCTATCCCCCCGCATAACTCTCAAGAAACGAGTAATGAGCGTCTCATTAAGCGTAGTTTTTTTGTTAGCCTTTTGTGTTGGACACACCGCCAGACCGACCGGCTTGTAAATAAGTTTGGCCCATTGCGCATTTAGTTCATTAACCTCTCCAACTACAATTGTTGTAAATTTTTCGCTCTGGGAGTTCATTGTTGGGGCACAGCAGCACAAGAAAGCTGGGCCGGGTAGCTGGCTAGCTAGCTGGCCGCAACTTGGCCTAACAAAATGGTTATAAAAAATACAAAATTGTTTGCTACCATGGCCTGATATGCCAATTAAAGTGCGACCGAGCTCTCCAGCAGCTCCGACTCAGTCTCTTGTGGGGGCGTGTGCTTTCCCTCGTTGGAGCTCGGCCTGGGCTGGCTTTTTGTTGTTAGCCTGGTTAGAGGTTATGGCGAACAATTACTTAAAATTAGCTGCCAGCAGTGGCTGCTGGGCAACGGCCGTAAAAATCTTTCTTATAAAACTCAAGTTTGTATCGCGTCTTGCGCTGAAGTTTTCTTCGTTGGCTAAAAGTTTATCGAGCTGAATGGAATGATGTTTTTTCATTATTCACGCCGTGAACAGGCGTGGCTGTGAGCGAAATTGATGAAGACATTTATATTATAATTAAGTACTAACTTTTTGGCGTTTTTAAGTTATACGGTTTAAAAAATACTTGATTAGAGTAGTTTTAGGGCCAAAATCTTTTTTATTGATTGAAGAACAAAAAACTGAAGGAAAACAAGTCAGTTTTAAAAATGTGTATCTCAGATTTTTGTGTATAACAAAAATACGAAATATACGTTAAAAACTCTATGCCTCAATCTTTCTTCTCAAGAAAGTATATTTTTTTCAATCTACCTTTCTATTTTTATCTGAAGCTTATTTATTTGACCCTCGCCACCAATTTGCGGATATAAGATACATCTTACACAACTGGCACCCCGTGGAATGGTTGTTTCAGTATTTCCTGCTACTCTTTCGAATGGTAACTGTGGCAAAACAATTTCAAATAATTAATGTCAAGAGCAAGCACCTACACCAGCAAGCCAGAAGCCATTCAGATATGCACGAGTATATCTGAGTTTGATGTATGTGCTGTGACAGTATCTGATTATTGGCATGCGTATCTATCAGTTACATTAGTGCGCACAAATATATTTCAAGTTTGTGTGCACGTACGTACAGTTCAGTTATATACACATCTATATATTTATATATATATATTCGTATTTATCATAAGTCACAGCGGGCTCGACGGTTGCGGCTGCTGCTGCTGCTTTTGACTGACTGCAGGAATTTATATTATCGATAGGTTATAAATTGAAGACAATGAAATCAATTGATTGGCATTTCTGAGACGACTGGGGAGGTGATTGGATGTGGGCATTATTATGGCATCTGGGTGTGCTTCGTTAGGCATTTGCTGCAACACTTTGACCCCGTTTGTGTGCGGATTCGAATGCAGTGGAATTTGATTCTATACCCTCGGATACGAGAAGAAAACTTATAATTACGCTTTTAAATATCTCAATTTTCAAGACCGGTTTTTGAGGTTTTTGTTTTTATAGGTACACTTGAGAAAATAATGTGTTCACCTAAAAAGAGCACACTCTGACAGTTTCTTAAAAAATAGCAAAGTTTTTTATTAAATAAGCAAGCATTCTGCTTATCAAGAAAAGAATTTGAAAAGACTTGAAATTTGTTAAAGGTGAAATTAGTTCTGCATTTAAATTAGAAATTCCAGGTCTTGATCTCTTTTTCGCTCTGTATATATAGATAGCTCCACCTCTACGGTTGTCATGGAGAATCGATTCAATATATGCACATGAGTAGAAATCTATTCTATTAACTTTTTAACTCTGCCATGTCTGTCCCTTATTGATCGGTCATCCATATTTATGGTACATATTTAAATTTTAAATTTTTGGCAACATAGTTTTCCATTTCTTGTTCCGATTTTTTTTCCCCTATGCTTATTTTATTTTACTTTTTTTTTTTGTGTCAATGCTATTTGTCACCTACACTTTCTGCTATATATGTATTTCTTGTTGGCTTTCGTTTTGTTTCGATTTTGCTGCCTCTGTTTTTGGCTGTCGTGTTGATCGTACTAAAGGCAGTGCGAAATGTTTTTGCAATGGCTACAAATTTTATGGCAATTTATTTTGTCATAAACGTACATATAGTTTTTGTAAATAACCTTTTTCTGTATACCGTTTGCTTGAAGGCTGCTGCGCCCTCAAATATATCTTGGTATTTTTTTTTACTATTCGCTCTTTGATGCCAGCCGCCTGTGTGCAATTATTTTGATGATGATAAATTTCATTTCGGTTCGTTCGCTTTCGATTTGGGAATAGCCATTGACGGGGGAAGAATAATGTATGTTGAAATGGATCAAGATGGAAAGGGTTTTGATTTGTTTGTGGAATGCCTTTTAAGTGGTTGACAATTTTTAAATATTCCTAAGCTTATTAGGTATGACTTTAGTGCTTAATAAATGTGCAAAATAAATCAGAGAGAAAACTCTGTAAGAATGTATCTGTCACAACTTGTTTATGCCAAAGTCTTTAACCATAGCAGAAATTCATTCAAATATAAAAAAGAGAAGAAAACTCTCAATTGAAACATTTAAATAGAATTTGGCGAACCGCAAAAGTTGACTTTTCTTGTTATTTTTTAGACCACACAAAACTGCTATTGCTTGGCATGTCAAATGCAATGAATTCAAGCCAACCACCAAGCCAATTGCTTGACTGCCTTTTCTTTTCCCCCATTTCTATGGATAATTTGTAATCAAATATCACGAACAGAGGGGAGCACAGTGTGCCATCTGAGTTTGTCCATTCTCATGCCAACGGAACTAACTATCAAAAACCCAGTCAGACGATGTCGTTGGGCAAACAAATATGCAGACCAGAACCAGACAACCAGCCACTTCCTATTTGTGCAGAATTTGTGCACAATTTAAGTATCTAAACAGCCGTAAAATTGTGAAACATGCAATGCCAATAGCCCCACAAATGCCAGATCTTGTAAGTCAATAGGGGAATAGCATAGCTTTGTTTGGGAAATGTATCTGTGAGATATATCAACTTTTGCCAGCATGTCGTGTCGATTTGCATGACAGTTGGAAACTGTTCCGTTCGTTTTCCACCTTTTTGCGGTCGATGCCTGTCTTTATCTCTGGGGGTTTGTGGGAGAATTCCCACATAATTATGGCCGGAAAATTCCAAGAAAAGTACCAAGAAAACGTTTTAATCATAGAGTTGTTGAAATAACATCAAGATGATTTGCTTTTACAGCGATACATTCCCGTTTGCTTGCTTTAAAAAGTTTTCACTCAAAGTTGAACCTTTCATGTGTTCACCTCCTTACTAACTTTTCTCAGATCTAACATGATAATGTGCAAATATTCATCATTCACAGTTCAAATAAAATTCCTTGAAAACTTTTTCGTCGACGCAAATTGTAAGCAAATATTTTTGCAATATTCACTTTGACTTTGGCATTCTGGGCAAAACTTTCATGCATCTCATGCTGGGAAAATCGCAGCTCAGCCATATTATCTTGTCATAGCCGGTATACATCATATGTTTATCTTCATTTCGTATTTTTCTTGTATTTCTCGTATATGTACATATATATTTTTCTGGCGACCGGATGCATAAATAAGTGACAAAGCCCGGGCTTTTGCTGGTGGCGTATTCGCGCTTTGTTTTTGCCCAGTTTCCGGCAGCAAGTTTAAGAAAAAGAAAAACGAGCGAGATGTTTACGTATCCATATTTAGGTGACATGTCTTCTTGGGAATAGCTTTAACATTTCACCAAGGTTTTTATGTAAATTCTATTTATTTGACTTTGAAAATTACTATAGAAAAGTCTATCAAAAGCAAACTATGAACTTTGGGAGTAAATATATATAAAACAGTATTGATAATACCAATAGCATATGTTGAAAGTCCTTTACCCAAGCCATTCTTTAAAAAAATCATCATAATTAATAATTTATAATTATATGTCAAAGCAAATTGTATTGTCCACACAAAATCCATTTACTCTATTGACTAGAGTCAAATTAATCTTACCTTAGTTAACTTTAATTATAAAATTCTTAGTTGGCAAGCCATTAAGAAGACTGTGACAAATGATAGAAAGCCAATCAAAAGACACTTTGGAACATCCATCAAAGCTGGAGAATATTCAACAAATTGCCATCAAATTTGAATCTTTTTGGCGGTTCCGTGGGAAATCAATCGAGTCACTTAACCATGGCCTAATCATAATTGAAATCTTCTTTTCGGGGGGCATTATGCAATCGCCGGCACTCAACTGTGTCAGATTCAGATACAGAAGACCTGAAAAAAGAGATAGAAAAAAATGTTTAACGAATCTCCGTCCTCCCCTGATCTATTAAACCAAAAAATAAATGCAGAAAAAGAGTAGAGCAGAGGAAACCAGTTTGCAGAGCACAGTTTCCCTTCGAAGTCAAACGAAACAAAGAACTTGGGCCAGAAGCTAAGGCAAAATCAGACCCAGACCGAGAGCTTTACCCTAGCTTGGTTGAAATTGTTTTTCTCTCTTGCCGTCTCTGTGGATTTTGTCTTATTTGTTTCGCTCGAACGGAATCGGATTTATGAGCGCTGCACGCCTCTCGCCCAACGAGTGCGAAATAAATTTTTATTGAGTGCTTGCCCCATTGGCAAGGCGGAATGAATATTGCCTAAAATATCAAACTTGTAAAACGGCGCGAAGAAATATCTCTGGCCAACTGACAACTGGCCAAAAGATGTCAATAAGCAATGGCAAATGGCAAATGCTAAATGCAATTAGTTCGGGTCCAATTCAAAATTGGCAGCCACTGACAATTTTGCAGCAGGTGCTGGGCATTTATTTCTAATGTAAATGATCTCCGAATTTGGGGATTGGAGTCTGTGAACAATTAAGCTTTGAATGCCACATCAGATCGATTGCAGCATCCTTGCCAGTTGCCAGAGTTTCACTTTCACATAATTGCCACATAATTTTAGCCTCGAGTGGAAATAGCTGGCGAATAACTTGTTTTTGTCCGGGATGGTTGATTGTTCGTTTTTGTTGCTGGAATTTTCACGTGAAAGTAAAACTTTTGGTACCTATAACGGGCTAAGGAGATTTACCCTATCTGACCATGTTTTTACTTTGCTTAATTAGAGAAATACAATAATTATAAATGCTATTTTGTTCTTTATTTATTATTATTTATTTAAAAGATCGAAATTATATGTATTTATTAAATTTAACAAGGCTCGTCCCAGAGCTTCCCTTGGTTATATTTTCGCTAGGTTTCTCTCTACATAAAGCCCAGTATATCCCATTTCAGGGTGTATTGTTTAACTGCGGGAATAGAAAACCCCTCCAGTCCACTCAGCTTTTATTTATTTGTTTAATTTCCAAGCGAGTCTGGCTTCTTTCTACGGAAGAGATTAATGCTGCCCAGTGGTAATCAAAATTTGATGCCTCGACGGCGATAGGCCTTGCTGGAGAGACCTGAGACCTGGGACTGAGGCCCCCGTCTGCATCTGTAAACAATTCTTGGCTGGGACAGTCAACGACCTTCGGTTGGTCAGTTGGGGAGCGAGCAATGACAGTGGGCCGGCCGGCAGCTTCGGCTTTAATTATCTGGGGCCTGGGAACGTAAAATATAGGAGACTGTGGGAGTTGCCAAAAGTCCATTACCATTTCATTAACATAGACATAAAACTTCCTCCCTTTTTGCCACCCACCCACCAGTGTCCCTTCGCGTGTGTGCGTGAGTGTGTATTGAAATGAAAACACGTGTTGCGGCCATAAACAAAGAAATTGGTAAATGGCAAACGAAAAAGCAAAACAAAACAAAGCAGTAGCGCAGCAGCAGCTGCAAAACAAAAAACAAAAAAAAAAAGAATTGCCAAAAAACTCGGCCTAGCGTGAAAAGCACCCGACACTCGAAAGCACACGTATACAAAGGGGCCCCCAAAGTGGGCAATGCCTGTGTTTGCTTTTGTATTTTTCGGAGCGGCTCCTTTCGCCAAGTCAAATCCCATTTTTTTCGGTTGTTTTTTAATACGTTTTCTGGGGTGTTTCCAACAGCAAGCGAAGAAGCAATATTTGGCTTTTTGAAGTTGGCTTTTCACAGGCTCATGAAATGATCTTGAAAATTTAAATTGCTTCCTGGAAGTTAATTCTGAAACTGTTTTTATTAATATATTTTTGGGAGATAGCTCTTCGTAGCCTCTTTTTAAATTAATAAGAAAAGTTTTGGGGCTTAATTTCTAGATAACCCTTTTATTTTATTTTGTATTTCTCTATCTGTACCAGTTGACCGCATAAAAAAGTGGTTTCAAACCATATTACGTGTCGCAGTTGTCGCTTTTCGAGCTTCGACAGTTTTCGACATATCGACAGTTGCATCCCGCCTTAACGCACAACCCCTCCTTAGTGGCTCCCTTCTCGACTTTGAGACCCCTCCTTTTTTCAATGGAGTGTGAATAAAATGTAATCCGCCGCCTGCGTGTGGTAATCTAACAAAAAACAAAACGCCATGGAAAATGGGTAAAATAAGAAGAAGGAAAATCAGTTTGCAACTTATAACTGAACGCTGCTGGCCCCAACTGACCCCTACCTCTTCCCCCTACTAAAACCCCTTTTGATCAACGTTACAACACAGCAAAAAAAATATAAACTGAAATATTATTTCGTGACTATGTAAAACATTAAAAAAATGTGTATTTAGTTATTTTTAATTTTATTTGTGATTGGAATTAAATCGTTCTTGAGTTTGTATTAATTTAAATTAGTGGTTTGATGTGTAAACTTAAATTTATTTAACCGAATAATGCTAGTTAACTTTATTTTCTGTGTGAAAATGCAGGCAGCCAGCTGTGTTGATTTTCATTTTCAGCACGACTCGGCGTTGGAGGCGTGGCGCCGCCCTCTTTTCGCATTGATTGCGTTACAATTTCAGGTTTCTGGTTTCAGCTTTTGCTTGCTGCCAGTCTACTTCTACTTTTTTATTTATTTTTTGTATTTTATTTTAGTTGTACTGTGGCCGCCGTTGAGAGTTTAGCTTTGGCTTTTGTTTTTGTTTTACCGGCTGTGCCACAAAACGTGTCCGTTGCTATTGTTGTTGTTGTTGTTGCTGTCTGCCACAGCGTTGGAGTTGATCTTTATCTGTATCTCCGGTCGCTGGTTCAGGCTTTATAGATTTATTTACAGTACAGATTTCCTAACTGACATCTGGCATATTAAATTATATGAATATTTTTGAAAATAAAATTAATAAAATATTATTTCATATTGTATTATCATTAAATAATTCTTTAAATGCCTAAGCCTAAGTTAAATCATTTGTAAATTGTTTAAATCAACATATAAAATAATTGTTATAGATAAAATATTTTTAGCAATCAATGTGTTTATGTGTAGAGAAATTTACAAAATTATTTTCTTCAAATTTTAATCATTTAAAAAGATCGAAAATTTAAAGAAATAAGTTTTAGTAAAGGCTGACTGTATGGAGCTGCTTGGCTTGGATTGTTGGCTTGGCTTTGGGGTCTCTGTTGGCCACGAACGACTCTCAACCGGTTTGGGTCTCTCTTCAGTCTCAGCTCTCCATTTCGTTTCGTTTTCGTTTCGATTTACGAGCGCAAAATTAAAACCAAATGAGTGGAGCAGCGAACTGCCCTGGTTGTTATTGTTTCTTGGCCTGGCGTTAAAAGAAAAAAATAAAAATAAATAAAGGCCCAGTCCAAGATCTTGAAATGTGGTCGGTCGGCGAGGCCTGCGGCCGAAAGTCTTCCTGCGTTCACAGATCGTGAAAAATATGTCGGATTCGAATCGGATCTAGGCATTACCACTCTCCAGAGCAGTCGCAATCTCATTCAATTGACTCGGCCCCGCATGCAGAGTTATATAAACGGTGGATGCTGCCCGTAAATGGCCCGGGTTTATTATTATTATTGTTATGGCTGCCGTTTGCGTTGTCTTTATTTGGTGGCAGAAATAATGTCGCATTAAATAAATTATTTCACATCGTTGGGTTTTTCGGGCAATACATAAACTGACTTTCATTTCCTGCAAAAATACAAAAAATAAAGAGACTGCAGTTGCTTTTCGACATTTGTGTGGGAGTTGCAAGAGAATATGTTTATGGCTGCATAAACTTATATGGGGAATGGAGTTTCTGGTTTTTACTTTCAGTGATTCATTTGAAAATGTAATTTCGCGAACAGTTGTCTTTTTAATATGTACAAGTTTGTTTTTTATTTTGGAAAGTAATTTCAGGATAGGAACATATAAAAAATTGAGTTTATGTTCTCCTTAAATAAAATATATTCGAAAAGATAAACCTATGTATAAACCATAATCAAAGGTTGTTTTGTTTAGTATTTCTTGTAAAGTTATGTTTCAAAGGGGCTCAGCCCTTTTCATGTTCATTAACTTAACCTTTATTTGTTCATTAAAACTATATTATATAAAGGTTAAGGACACTTTTCTGAGATCTTTGATAACCTTCATGATTGTTGGTTAAGCCTCTTTAAAAAACCACTTGTAAAACCATTTGGCACACCCGCACTTATAAACCAACATCAAAAAAATAAAATCCAAGAACTAACACCAAAGTAAATGCCGAAAAAAAGCTTTGTCAACCTTCGGTTAAAAACAACAACAAAATAAAAACAATTTACGGTTAAAAGTACTAAAAATCACCCGAAAATCAACATGTTGGTTGCTCTTTTCGACTTGCAATTTATCATATTGTAAAACCGAAACCCAAATCCGATGATAATGCTCGTGTTGTTTGCATTTGCCTGTGGTCTCTCTGCTAGTGTTGTTTCTCTTCTAGTTTTGCGACACGAAAATACATTTCGGCTATATATTTTTTTGTGTTTTATTTTAGTTGTGTTTTTGGTTTGTTTAGTTAGTCGTTTTGATGCATCATTGCACAGTTTTGGGGAAAGGTCAGGGGTGTCAAAAATCTGTCCATGCATGTTATTTTTCGGTTTTCGGGTGTGTTTTCGTGTGAAATATGTTATTCACTGTGCCTAGATGCTAAAAGATAAAATGTAATTATGCTTTAATGGTTTAATTAGCAGAATTTATGGCTAAACTAATTGCTTTTTGTGCGGGCTCTGAACCAGAGGTAGATTCTACGAATTTATATACTGGGTCAATTGGGTAAGGCACGAAATCCTTTCTTTCAATAATTAATAAGCGAAATGGATTCGAGTGGAAAACTCACAAATCGTGACATGACAAAAAACGAGGCAGAAAACAAACCAAATGAAAAAATGGGCTAAAAAAAGAGCAACTTGCCTGCTATTTTTGCGCACACCTCTAAATCTCCACGCAAACAAAAAGAAAACACTCACACACACACACACACACAAAGGGCAAACCTGCCTTTGACAGTCGACATGAAAATTGATTTCCACGGGCTGCTGTTGCTGCTGGTTCTACTGCAAAAAAAAACCGAAGTTTTGGCGTGGGCTTCGGTGGCGTATGAGTAATATCCGAGAATGAAAGTACATTTTTCAGTCTCACAAAATCAATATCCAGACTCTGGCTTAGCTGTTACATTTCGAGCAAAACGATTACATACATTTCCATCCATATGCAAAACAACTTTGACGTAATGTACACAACAATTTCCCTCCTTTCTGCCCGCCCTCCCCTTACATTTGTCCACCCCTTTTCCTTTTGGCCACCGCAACGAGGCCAATCTCACCTGAGATTGCCGTGAAATTCTGTTGCTGTTTCGTGGGCTTGAAGTCAAATTAGAAAAGCGAACAGAATGAAAAAAAAAAGAGTAAAGGAGAACGCGAACAAATCTGTGCCAGCAAGCTGAAAAATTATGAGGTCGGGCTGGGCTGTGCTGGGCTGGCATCAAATTAAAAACAGACGCATTTTGGCCCACAATTTCGTGCATAACACAAAATCAATTACAATTTTAATTAAATATGCAAAGCTCCCAGAAAGAGCCCCCAGTCAGCGGAGCGAATGGCACAGAATGGAGAATGGAACTCAATCAGGCAAAATGTCCCCCAGGCAGGTGACGTCTTTCCATAATAATGTCCTGCCTCTGCCACGCCCACCCAAACAATCAGCCGCCCACACAGCCCTTTGGCTTGGCCCATCCTTTTGGAAAATTCCCCAGGTAGACAAAAGGGTAAGGCGGCAGCCCTTTAAATATGGATAGCACTTTGGGAAACCAAACGAAAATTGAATGCTCTTCAGGATTACATCTTTAAGTTCAAGCTTCCTCAAGCTTAAATTTATTTTGCATAACAATTTTGCTTTTAGATATGTTTTTAATAAGATCTTTAATCTCCTGAGTCCTTTATTTGTAATATGTTGTCCATTATTATTTATATTCGTTCAACTAAAGGTTAAACTATTAGTTGTATTTAATATATTATTTTAATATCACAATGATTAAATTCTTTTTCATGTAATTGGCTTGTGTTTAATCTATACTAAAGCAAACTGATTAATGAAAATAAAGGAAGAATTTAAACATTAAATCTAAGGGTATTCTCGTTTAAATAAAAATGAATCAGCTTGATCTCAGGACAAGCTCGCATCGTAAAACAATATAAAAGGCAGCTCCCCAGCCGCGCTTAGGCAGGTCATTTAAAAATATAAAAATTTAATGACTCTTGCGGTACCGAGGCACAAAATTCTTAATTAAATTGTCCCAGAGCAGGGTAGGCAGGTTTGACAGATTTTCCGAGCAGCAAATCAATTACAATTTGCCTTAGCTCTGGAACGGACACTTGGCCTAATCCTGTCCAAGAGGGCCAGGACAAAGTGGCAAGCACTGCATTTGCAGTTTTGCATCTGCATCTGTATCCGTATCTGTATCTGCATCTGCATCTTTGATGCCGAAACCAAGCCAAATGGAAATGCGGTGAGCCGGCCCAATGGCAGCTACAACATCTGGCATCTGGTCAATTGGTCAATTTTCATTTGCATATCATTTGGATTGGCGGCCAAGAATGTTGCAAAACTCTTCGAAATGTACAGTTTTGACATTTTGGCAGCTTGACGTAATGGGCACACCACGGGCAGAAAGAGTCAAAAGGGGATTATTATGGAAGTATTTTTGATGGTGGACTTCAGACTGTGACTTGTTTAGGGATACCTGCAGGTTTTAGTTAGTTAATTAGCAAAGTGCGTGGCAATCTTTTGAAGTTATTATTCCACATTTACATTTGAATACATTTGATTAATTTCTGTACTTTTTTTTCTTTCTTTACAGGTATGTACGACTGAAATAAATCAAAAGCAAATGCAAAATATCGATTAAGGTCACATTACGTATACGACGGGTTGTGCTTGCGTGGATACAAAGTTGCCCATTCAATTACATCAGTGTTAAGTCTAACTGGAAATGAATTAATTAAAGCTAAAATACTCTTATTTTAGTATTTTATTTTTCGTTGAAGATTTAATATATAATATATTTATTTAACTAGGTTTTTGGTTAATATACTTTATTGAATATAGCTTAATATTATCGCTAAAGAATAATAATATTTTAGGTATTAAAACAAAACCTCAAAAATATCCATAAGTGGCATTCGCTTACGAAACCTTTCACTGGAACAACGTTTTCTAATATGCTCATA
The DNA here is from genome assembly GCA_018904815.1 of Drosophila ogumai. NCBI lineage: Eukaryota > Metazoa > Arthropoda > Insecta > Diptera > Drosophilidae > Drosophila > Drosophila ogumai. Next base: position 100,147 of record JAEIIJ010014201.1, on the reverse strand, counting down.
TTTTTTGTTCAAACTGTCCCCCATTTATTGCATTACATTACTGGACCCTCTCCCAATGAGTTATGGCCAACTTTATGCCAAACATTTAACTTTGTCAAACTCAAACATAAATATCAAAAAGTGTTTTTTCTTATTTCTTCTTTCGTCGTTTTTAATGATATATGGCTGGCTGCTGGGGACCGGGGTATCTTGGTTTTTTATCAGCCATTAATGATCGCCAGAGGAGCGTGATGGGTCGCCGAGGCGGGTTAACACCTCAAACGGCTTGTCAGATGTCTGATATTTTTCCCAGTTATTATTATTTTTTATTTTTCGGAGCGGAGACATTGAGGCGTCGACGACCATCAGCTGTCAACAGTTTTTGCTGCTGCTGCTGTCTGCGCAAATATTTGCCAGCTGCGTAATTGCAGCCAAAACTACAGACGAAAAAATAAAACAGTGTCGAAGAGAAGACAAACGAAAACATATTTATGGGGTAGCCAAAGTCAAATGAAGTAGAGCCCTAATGAGTGGTATTGTGTGGGCAGGCGTTGACACTTTTAACAAAGGTCAGTTTGCTATTTTGAACTCATTTCCAAAGACTTGCAAAGTGGCCCAAGCATCGATAATATTTTTCGTACACTGTCTCAAATTGTCTGAAATTTGTTGAAACAATTGCGCGGGCTGCTTTCATTCGGAAGTTTGCCCGAAGGGCGCCCCAAGTTTTCTTATTAGCAAGGAAGTTTATTGTTTTCCATACACTTGGAACATCTGCCTGGCCGGTGACAAGTTTTTCGCCCTTGGTTGAGGGACGGAACTTGGACTCTTGTAAACTTTTAGTTCTTTGCAATTCATGTAATGAGAAACGCTTTAATAACTACAAGAAAATCTTTGCTAAGTTGCTGTCAGGATACAGCTTAAAGTTTTGTGGAAAATGAAAAGATAGGTGAGAATTGTTGCTATTATTAACCTTACATTATAATTTCTTAGATTATTATTTATTTTTTTAACACAAAATATACTGCATTCTCATGAGAAAAACATTTGCTAATGGTTAGCACGTTTGACAATGGCAATTTAAATATTTGCTTAGCCACCGGTTCAATTTAGTTGCTACCTTTAACATTTGAATTGGGTTTTTAGATAGCTTAGAGTGGCGCTGTTAGCTTAAAAAAGTGTTTCCCACGCTGGCGTTTTAAAATCATATCTGGGCAGCATCTTTCGGGGCCACTACAGTGGGACTTGTTAGCCGCAAACTCAGCAGCTCTTGAGGGGCTCAAAGCCGGGGCCTTTCGAGTGGTTTTGGCGCAGTTTAGATGACTTGGGGCCACTTCGGGCCACCAAGTGAGAAACGCCTACGAGGCCCTCAGTCGATGGCTGGCAACAGTTTCCTATTGTTGCAGGGAGAGAGAGAGAGAGTTGGAAATGGATTTCGCCTTTTGTTGCTTTTATTCTCCACTTAGACCTTGTCTAAGTTCTTTTTAATGAGTTTTGAGCTCCGCATATCTGCGTTGCAGTTGCTAGTCAAAACTTTTGCCCGACTCGCGTGTTTTTCGCTTGATTTTCTGACGCCTGACTTAAAGGATTTTCTTTTCCAAGGACTTGCCCCTACGGTTGTTGCCTAGAAACGAGTAAAAACAACAAAAATTGCCATGTGTGAGCATGGGTGCGGAGTGAAAGTAAACAATAAACAAATTCCGTTGACATAAAATAATATATAAAGAATCAACAAAAGCATAAAAAAGCCGACCACAAATAACTACCGGGATGTTGGCTTAGCATAGAAAATGCGTAAAAATACTAAAGTCGCCTGATCCTGTCCTACGACCTTCTCCACACCCCCTTTTCCGCCTCACCCCAAGGCCTCTGACTGAACAATAAACAAGCCATAAAATGTTTGCCGTGTGCACTCGACTTAGAAAGCAATGGAAGCGTTTTATATATCAAATAAACAGCAACAGAGGCACAAATTTTATCATCCAACTATGACATACTCTATTTACAAAGCATTACGGCATTACGGCACTACGCTTTATGGCTGTAAGGTTATATACTTCAGCTTAAAATGCTTGCCGAATTAAAAATTATTTTCAATTCTCACACTTAGTTTTATATTTAAGTTTTAATTGGTTACTTGTAAGTTCATATTTGTCTAAGCTTACAGAAATGTTTAGCAAATATATTAATGCCAACTCCATTTATTGAAAGGATATTTAAGGGGTCATTTTTTAATTATAAGGTACAATTATTATAAAATAAGTAAGAATTATTATCTTCTGGACTAGGTTATAAAACACATACTTAAATATCCATTCGTTTATTATTTTTAATTTAAAATTATTCTTATAAAACTAATAAAAATATTGCAACAGTACCTCTTACAATCTCAATTTAAAACCCGCAAATGCTATAAAATTGCCTGGAGTACCCAATCCAAAAGATATACTTTAGGCTTATTATTCCTTGAGGGCCAACTGCAATCTAAATATGAAGTTAACGCAAACCGCAGTTTATGACGGCGATGTCTTATGGCTCTCCGACACATAAAACCAGGGCACGTGCGAGAACAGGAACCTGAGGCAGTAACCGGATAATATTCAATAATAACCAGGTCGAAATGTTGTCCTGCACACCTGCTAGCTTCCTCATATCGCCATAAAAAAAGAGAACAGAAAAGGGTTCAACTATTTTCGGGGCTTTTGCCCAAAGGAAGAGACCTGGCCCGAGGGCTTCTGTTAACCATTTGTTTGTCGGTCGGTCGGCCTGGGCACACAAAAAGGCATTTGCAAAGTTGTTGCCGAAGCCCCAAGTGCATTGATTGATTTGCAGGACACGGAATACAAAAGGAGTCGAGATTCCATTGGGCTGTTGTTTGCATGTCCTGTGATTTCCATTGTGCCTCCTGGGAGTGCCATAACCAGAGCAATTAACGTTTAACATTCATTGGAACTCGGTTACTGTGTGTACACATATATCTATATCTATCTATCTGCACTTAAACCACAAGGAGCCGGCCATAAAAGTCCATTCAAAGTCAGGGAGTCAAGGGAATGAAACTAAAATCAACGTCAACTGCAGAGAAGGAGCCGAAAACGAGGAGGCAAAAAAGAAAAGCTAAATAAAAAAAGAAGAACCAGACGAGCCCATTAATTTTTATTGCGCACACGAAATATTCCCAAAAGCGGAGGAATGGGCCGGAATTTATACACACACACATACTACAGACACATCCAAATATATTTGAATAAAAATTAGCTAGCATTCATTTAGGCGGCAGGGCCGCCGCCGTAAATCTCGTAAAATACCAAAATACCAAGCGGCAACTGTTACGGCGTCGCCATCGAACGCCAAGGTAATCAGCACAAGGATGGTCCCCTCGGGTGGCGGGGATGGCTCAGGATTGGGTTCGGGATTGAGGATGTGGATGTAGATGGGAATGGGAGCTGCCTGCTTTTGGGGGATTGCGTGTGGCGTCGTAGTCCTCATCGGTATCGTCACAAGGGGGTTGATTTTCGGGGGATTTTCTTTCTTTTTTTTTTCGACCTAGAAAATTTCTGCGATGTTCGTTATTTTGGGGTTGCTCTCAAATTGTATTTTGTTTGTTGCAAGGAAATTGAATACTTAATCGGATACTTATTAATCATTCAATTAGAAAAGTATTTTAGGTTGTCTTTAATATAAACGTGGAAGGTGTTTTCGGAATACACAAGATATATTTTAAGCTATGTAAAGTCAGAAACAAGTTGTTTACTAAATATAAAGTTTTTAATAATCTTTAAAAAAAATCTAGTCAATTTCTTTTACTAAAAATAAAATCAAGTGTATTGTAACTTCGGTGATTTCAATAAACTTTTGTTCCACCGCGAAAGGTTTTTCTTTTCTTTGCCTACTTCAGAGGGCTCAGGCCCTCTCGAGCAGGAGCACAACGCCAAAAGCAAATAAATTTCAGTCCACTCGGATGAGACACATCCCTGAGAGAGTGTCCAGACATATTGGCGACGCAATTTCGTAACAGTTGTTGGCGCTGCTGTTGTTGGCCATATTTAGGCATCATAACAAGTCGTAAAATGGAATTCCAGTTGTTTGTCAGTTACTGTTTTAGTTTCCAACGGGGCTCTGCCTTTTCGTTTTTGTTAATGCCGTCTTTTGGCTCCTGCTATACTTAGTTTTCAGATTTTTGATTCCCAGGATTGCTTATTCGTCTTTTATGGAGGAGGCATAAAAACTTTTGCTTAAGCCGCGAAGGCTTTTGTCCTGACCGTCTCCCCCATCTGACGTCAACTGTTTCTCCATGGTCTTCAGGCCAAATCTTTGGGGAAATTCTTGAAAAAGAAAGACGGGAAATCTCCCGCAAAGCTTAGCAAATATATATGTGTGCACGCGAAGAAAAGCACTAAATTATTAGAAGAATTTTTAAATTTTAGATAGAGAAAATATAAAATCTATCTTTATAATCTTTTAACAAATTGAACTAAATATAAAACTGTGTTTTATAAATTTTAAACAGTTTTTTTTATATCTTCAACTAAATGTTCCCTTTTCTTTCGGTGTTTATTTACGTATGTGCTTATATGTATCGAGTATTATGTAGTACTTAAGGTGTGCTTAGAGGGATTTGCCAAGTGCTACCTGAGCCAGCCAGGACTTCAGCTGCCTGCCTTGGTTTTTCTTTGTTTCAGGCACTTTTGTTGTTGTTCCAAAAGCATTTCTTATGCATCCTGGCAGGCAGGCTTATAATTAAAACTTATGTGGATGTGTTTCGGTGTCCCAGGGCAGCTTATCGATGGGAACGCCGGGAGATCAGGACTCCAAAAATATACATAATTCGTGGTGGCGCCATATTGCGGACCAGCAGCATCACATCTGATGGAGGCAATCCCATTTGTGGCCCTTTTTCCATCCATTCATTCCGCTTGATCGATTCGGTTATAAAATTAAAAATAAACACAAATGTTGGCATAAATTTTACAAAATGTACGCAATTTGCATTTGCCATTTGGAAGAGAGAAACATTTATATGTGGAAAATGGATGCCCTTGGGTTAAATTACATTGCTAATACGCCGCGTTGACTTACCTTTCTTGCCTTACTTCCGCTGCTGCGACGGGGGGTACTGGCTAAAAAAGGGGTGTAGCGGGGTGACTTACGTTTCCTGCGTGTGTTCAGCTCATTTCGCATGTGTTTTTCACCCACATCAACCTCTACCTCACTGCCTTCCGCTTCCCTTTTAGCAGCCATGCGTTGTGCATTTAAATTTCAATGCCTTACGGCTTTTGAAAAACCCTCATATATATACAAAAACATTTGTATATATATAAATACACGTATATGTATAAATATTTATTGCCCTGTCGGCACGTAATAGGCGGAGTTTAAGGGGGGCTTTAAGGGGGCTACGTCATCCTGACACATCCACCTATCTTCTATGGGGATTTCGCCGTTGTTCTTATTCCGTCTCTTGTCGTTTTTGACAACACTTTGTTCAGTTTGGCGGCTTTATCTGGCGCCACCCAGTGCCACCCCCCACATAAAGCATATATGCATATACACTTACATGACTTTGGTATTTTTGTTGGCCCCATCATGTTGGTTTGTTTTATATGATTTAATTTGGCATTTATTTTGTTTGACGAACGGGGCTCGTCTGACATTTGTTTATGCAAATTTTGTTTTCTTTATTTTTTAAGCGAATGTGTATGTGGATTATTGCATTGCTCTAAATTGAAAATAAATAAGCATCATAAATATTAGGTTATGAAATTTAAAGTTAAATGAGGGGCATTAATGCAAATGTATTTAGCTCAATTTTTAAGTGAAATGAAACGTGCAACTTTAAAATTAAATGGTATAATGAAGAAGCATTTTTTCATTTTAAATTAAATTGTTTAATTGAGCTATTAATAATTTAAATAGGATAAACAGCAGTTTTTTTTATGATGGAGTTTCTCAACAGAGAAACAGAATTTCACATATTTTATATGTTTATTTAATAAAAAATTCTTTAGAAATGTGGCAATTAAAAACTGTGGCAACCAATGTTATTTAATTAAAACGGGATTACTTGTTGACGTTGTTGCTATGAATTTACAAGAGCTTTATATTAATTTAATGTACAGTAAAAAATATGTTCATTTGACCTACTTTTTACTAAACTTCACCTGATTGGCCACAGAGTTTACAAAACACATTTCAATTGCTACACAGGTTCCCTCTTGCTGTGTTGTTATGTTAACCCTTGACCCTATAAAGCCAACTAATTGGTTTTCCAGTTCCTTCCTTCTCTGTGTGCCAATTTCGCACAAAAATTCAACAATCAATTAGTGCAAAATACAATTTGATATTTTTTCTTATTTACAAGTCGTGTGTTTGTTTTTTTGTTTTCACTTGTAAAACCTTTTTGTCGGCATTTCTTTTAGTTTTTATTTGCCGACTTCTTGTTATTGTGTGTAAACTGGCTTTTTGGGTTCGCCTTCAGCATTTGTTAATGTTTAGTTTTTGCGTTAGTTTTTAATGTTGTTTTTTTTCCGGCTTGATTAATATCATTGTTTGTCTCGCATTTTGTTCTACTTTTGTGGAGTTTTATGTATCTTTTAATTTGAATTTAATTTGCCAAGAAGTGTGCGACTTTGAAGCCAATTAATAAATCAACTTCTGTTAGCTTTGTTATGCTAATTGGGATGCTGGCGTAATTTGATCCGATGGCCCTGGGGAATAAGGGACGGCGGCAGTAAGAAAAATATTTGTTGAGGATGCGAAAATATTTTCGTAAGCAATTATGGTCTTTTGCTTGGACACACTAAACTGTATTTATTTATTTATGTATTCATTCATTTCCCATGGCACTCGACACGTTTTTCGGCGCTGACAGTTTGAAGTATTCGTTTATATGGTTAACTTTTTTTTATCCGCTGAGCAGTTAGATTGGCAGCCGCCAAAGACTATGAATGCTGCAATCAAGGCTTGGCTTGGCTTGGCACTTTGGCATTTCGCTGGCGGCAATTGAGTGGAAAATCTTCTCCAGCCTGCATTCAATTTGTTTGCACATTTATCACGGAAACCTGTAATTCGGATCCATTCTACGCGCATTTGATGGATGGCATAAGGGAACTTAACACTTGATACTTAAGCTGCCAGCAGATGTTGCACTTTTCGTCTCGTAATTCAACTGGAAAGTGGCTGCTACTGTGGCGTGTAAGCTAACTATGGCAGCGTATTAAATTTCACTTTTGTTTTCTCGCCGAGTTTTTCTGCCCATGCGATTTATATGGAAATACGTACGTAGTTTTGGCCCAACTATTTTATGATATGTGACAGGCACACGCCATTGTCTTTTGGAGCATTTGCCTTGGTCTTGTGGAGACCCTCTGCTTTGGATTCCGGATAGATATGAGTTTCGCATTTCGCTTGACGGCGGATTTTACCACGTGAGAGCTTTTTCGCTGCACGGGGAATAATGTATCTGTCAGATACAAATGAAATGGAAGTGGGTTGAATGAATGGCACACAATTCAATGAAACTGTACGCTGTGGGTGTGAGTGGTGGCTTACCTCTGAAATCCACTAAAGAAAATACTATTTACGAGCACATTTCAAACAGAATTTCCTAGCAGATGAAGTACATGTTGGATTACACATATTTTAGATGCTGTTCACGGACAATATACAAGCTAAGATTTATGTATAAAACTACATAATCTCGTTTCTTAAAAAAATTTTGAGACAAGAAGAAAACCACCCTTTTGCTAGTTTAAATAAATCTTTATTGTAACTTTCATTTACATTTATGTATGAAATCCATAATCATTTCCTGCTTCAATGGACTCCCATCACGCAATCAAATTATCACCCAAAGTAAACAAACTTACCAATTTTTAAGCGCCAACCTAAAACATTAATTATAAATGCCCCACACGACCCACCTGGTAATCAAATGGAGAGCATGTTCCAACTACCAATACCCGATATGAACATGTACCACTGTCATGCCCAACAATAAATGTCCCAAAAGCGACATCGAGCTTACCGACCCGGGGGCCCCTTCCATAAATAATACCAAATGATTTCAGCGGCATGATAAAACAGACACGCGCCCACGTAATTAGAACATTACCAGACCATTTAGCCAAAACTACGAGTATGTGCCGCCTGGCCAAGTGGTAACTATAAATTTGAAAATTATAAGGTATCCGCGACAGCACTTTTGACAGCTCTGGGCCGACAAAAAAAATACAAAATACAATTAAGTTGCGTGCAAGGTCCGGGTCTCACTTTACCCATTACGGATTCAAGCCGATTCAATTATTTAAGTCAATGAGCCAGTGCGGGCGCTCTAATGATTAATATTTATTATTTACGCACTCAATATTTAAAGCCCATCATCACTGACACCTCCGAGTGTGGATTGTTTTCTGAAGTTTTATTTGTCAATCAACTGACTGAGTTTTGGGTGGGCTTATCTTTTATGGACAGGCCGTAATGCAAACACTCGAGGCAGGTATTGGGTAGTAAAAACAGCGGCATTACGAGATAAGTTTATAACTATTTATGGTCGCAATGTAAATTATGCGTAGGCTACCGTAGATAAGAAAGTGCAGGGGTTGTGATTTGGTTGTCAATTAAATTGGTTGTAAATAATCCAAGCTGACTTAGTTTAATTTTATTGTATTTATTAATCAAATAAGTAGCATTTCTTTAAATAAATTTCACTCTGGGATTATCTATTCAATTATCTTTAGTTAAACTATAAAAAGGAAAAACGGCATACATACACTTTTTAAACTACCAAAATAATATTGAAAATTATACAGCGAGCTTAGCAATTTCACAGCAGATAATCCAAACAGAGCTCCGAGTCAAGCTGCTAGCTTGTTGCTAAAACTTTCATTTTATGAAATAAAAACCAGCTTAAAACAAAAAGCGCTATTTTTCCAATGCTGTCAGATTCCATCCAGTCGAACCTACAAAATGCAAACTTAATCTACTTTGATTCGGCTGATTGAGTTTGATAGTTTAATTGAAATGTGGTCGGAAGGGAAAATCCATTTTATCGCATTTATTTAACTGTTGGAGAGGGGAGAGAAGCGCTGCTTCGACAATACAAATGCAATTATAAAGCAATTGGTGTTTCAATTGTGGGACGCGAATGAAAGAACAATTGAAATATGAATAATTTGATTGAATTGTGCGCTTGTGTGAGTGCTTTATTTTTATTTCCGATAAGTGTCAGGGCGCTAAATGTTAATCCGTTCTCGATTAAGTGTCATTAATATTTTGTTATTTCAATTAAACAACATTGAAATCGGAGCTACGAACTAAATTGCTTAATTTATTCATTGTATTTGTTGTATTTGCTTCTATTTTTTGCGTTTGCGTTGTTTTCTGCGTCACAAAAAACACTGAAATTAGCGACTGTGTCTAGTCTCGTTTATGCATTATTTATATACCTGATCACTAAAGATTTTATGGCCCATGCGAAAAGTTTATCAACTTGTTGTGGGTAAGACCAGAAACATAATCCCGCTACATATATACCATTAATATGCATATCGTGGCCATCAAATATATGCGTTAGATTCCTTAAATCAGGCTTTCGATCTTTTGATTTAATCAAGCAATTTAAGGTACTTTTATGACCTTTAGCCATCAATTATGTGGATTTGAAATTGGGTTATTAAACATCTTATTAAAAAGATATTTATTAACCATTTGAATTTACTAGGAAGCTCATTGGAGAATTTGGAATAATGATTTAATATGTTAACAAAATCATATATATCTAGAACGATATTTGTTTACTTAAAGTTTTTTTTTAAGTAGTGTATCAAACTTTCTATCTGCTCCGCTTAAATGAATGTTATTCTTATTTATCTTCTCAATAAAAAAAAAGAACAAGCCACACAATTCCAAAAGCGGTTCGTCAGCTTCGTAACCCAGTTTTCTGGTTATAAATATTTATCTTTAATGTATCTTTAATTGATTGTGAGTGGCTTAAGAACGTTCTTCTGGCATTCTTCTAGCGCTGGCCACGCCCACAACTAACACTAGATACCTTATTTATTATTTTTATTATTACACTGTGTGTGTGTGTGTGAACGGACGTGGGCGAACCGCATGCTTGGACCGCCCATTAATATTGACACTGAGTTATGTGAGCAAATTTGCGAACTCGTTTAGCACATATGCGCCAGCACACACACACACACACGCGGGGCTATGTAAAGGCCATTTTATATATAAATGGCCAAAATTAGCATTAAATTTGTAATTAATGAGGTGCCCTAGTAGTTGACGTTTTAATTGAAAATACCGCAGAGGAAAATAAATGTACAATTTATTGATGTGCAATTAGAGCCGTGAGGTTCGGTCAGGCAACTCTAATTTTTTCCATTTAACTTGTTCGGAATTTGATGTTTGCTAAGCCATCATAATGTGTCAGTTGATGGCTGGTGATGCTGGTGATAAGTTGGGCCATCTAGTTTTGACATTTAAATGCACGAAAACAAAGGCAACTTTAATTTCTAATCTAAACGCGCAGATCAAGCATTTGATGAGTTTCTTGTTCACTAAAAAAAACTCAAGAAATTCGCCCAACAAGGACAGATGTTGATGATACAGAGAATCGCCTTTATTGAGGTTAAATTTTAAAATAATACTGCAATCAGAAAGACGTATATAGTTTGAGGAGATCTTGATTGTTTGTTTGTTTTTATACAATTTATTTGAAGAGTTTATTTGCATATCGTTGATGCCATTTTAATGACCACTTTACTTATTAGATCAAATCTCTTTGTATTGTTTCAGGTAAGCGATCTACATTCGTCAAAACTGAAAGCGAGTTATACTGGAATGTGGATCAGCCTTAAAGGCTAGCGTGTGGATGAATGGGAAATGAGTTGGCAAATATAGATGATATATCCATTCGGCAGAGTAATTAAATAAAAGATTTTATTCCGGTTTAGTGGAGTCTAAATTTATTATTAAATACTTTTCTTTCCATTAATTTATTCAGTTTTCCAGCCTTGACCCACTCCAGGCAAATTTCACAACTTTCGCGCAAAGTTTTGTTAAAAATAAAGCCCAAAAACCAATTTGAAATTGATGAATGACAGAAAAAGTAAAAGTATAGATTAATGTGAGACAATTTAAAACTAAAACAGAATCCGAAACCTATTTCGATTCCCGTTTTTTCCCGCTTCACGATTAATCCAAGGTAAGCCAGTCGCTGGGACTGTGCTTTTTTATGGGCCAAATATGGCCGGGGCAGCTCATGCATATTCACAAGTTATTTATATTTGCTATTTGCCAGAGATTTATAACGAATTTTGGATTTTTTTCCTTCCTCTCCGAGGTAGTGCTATGATTTTATGACTTCTTTGGCGAACAATTAAATATTTGTCGGCTCGTTTTTTCTCTGTGGCTGAGTTTGAGATTTTTCTTTCCAATCGATTTGACTGACAGACAGACTTTCAATCAAACGAACCGAATGAAATCAAATCAAGCCAAAAGCACACAGACTGACAGTCAGACCAAACCGACTAAATGGAGGGACTGAGTGTGGGCTGCTGCTGCTGCTGCTGTCTTCACTAAGCGGATTCCATTCGATTTGGGAATGTGATTTCCGAAGGCTGTTAATGACGCCCGAGCTACTAGAAATCGTTACCAAATTTAGTCGATTTTGGTGCCTCCAAAATCAATTTGTTGAGCGCATTTAAATTAATTTGCCGTCGGCGGTGGAGTTGAAAAATATGTATGCCTCTGTGAATGTCATTTATCATGTTTCGTTTGGAGTGAGGGGGAAGTCCCCCTCTCCAAATGTCATTCCTCGAATTGTGTCAGTGTTTACCCCACTCGAGTGGCTGTAAGTTCATGCACTTGAAAGTGCATTCAGAAACAAGAAAACATGATGGGAAAGTCTGTTTTTATTGAGACCCCCGAACCGTCTGAGCCCAAACACATTTATTTACCATTAATTTTCCACTTTAATTGGATAGCTTTGCTTTGAGGAAGTGAATTTATATGCGCCCCAATTTGATTCATGTTGGAAATGCTGGAAATTAAAATTCAAATAGCTTACAAAGGCCCCTTTTAAAAGTTTTGTTACTTTTTAAATCTCTGATAATGCTATTGACTTAATTTGGTATATATCTTCTGGATAAGTTGAGCAATATTTTCTAGGGATATTATATAAAGTAATTAGAGTAATTTAATAAATTAAATTTAATTATTCAATTCAACAAAAAGATGTATTTAAAATCCTAAATCACAGAATAAATATTTTCTTATAATTTTTTATTGATATTCCTTCTTAAAATTATATCTTAAAATTAGTAGTGGGTAATTCAGACTTCGATACCATTTCGCATATACATTTTCTCTCATTTCTCGTTTGTCTCACTTCGCTTTCATTTTCTGCTCACAGTGGCCGCTGTTTGTTTCGATTGACTTCAATTGGTTTGCCTCCCAAGATGCACGCCTTTAATTATTAACATTTTTCGAGCGGTCACGTAATGCTAGCGTTATGCGGAAGCCAATTTCATACATTAGGCCAATCTTTTCAGTCATCAAAATGAGTGCGATTAATGCTTTCTCAACCCGGGAAGTGGCTTGGGGAATTATGTGTCACTCATTTATTAACTCTTTAGTGTTCATTACATTTTATATAAAGTCTTTAAAAAGGTTTGTTTTAAATCTTTCACGTTGTCTTTGTTGTAGTTGTGCATATTTTCTTAATCTTCTTAATGGCTTACATGAATAAATGGGATTAGTCTCTCAATTAAGGGGGAAACTTTGTTGGCTACCTTTTCCTACAGCCCTTCCTCCTTCCTCTTTGTCTTAATTAATAAGGGAATTAAATTTTAAATGGCTTAGGTTTGCCGAATTTAAGTGGACTTTTAGTTGCTCAAGTAAAGTAAAGGGATTTAATAGAAAACCCACCCAGCTTATTTACAGGAATTTGTAGAAATGTCCTGTAACCTTGACATTTGTACTTTGTGACTTTAAAGAACTGGGATTTTATGAAAAAGCCAACAAGCTTAGTTTCCGGATTTTATAAAATTTATGGTAGCATATTAACTTATGTAACCACAGACCTTGACACTTGTGCTTTGCGTCTTTTGTGAGATTAAATCCTCACTGGGCATTAAAGTGTTTCTTTGGAACTACAGACTTTTTAGATATTCTTTTGACTATTTTTAGATATTTTTCATATAGTGCGTGCCGCGCTCGGCGGGAAAAGGAGGAGGCTCGGGTGGCGCTGACAGTTGACAGCTTTTGGACAACAATGAACTAATTTAAGCAGCAGAGTGTCATACATCAATGCACCATTGTTGCTGTAACACACAGTCTTTTTTCCTATATTTTTTGTATTTTCTTTCGTTTGATATATTAAGCTGCATGTACGCAAAGCGTTATTGAACGCGAAAGAAAAATTAATACACATAATGCTTCCGGCAAAACATGAAAATGGTAAATGGGAGAAGCACTAAAAGAAAACTCACGAAGAACGAGGAAGAGCTTCTACAGCTGCTGGTCGCAATCAATTTTCATGGTTAACCGAGCGGGCAAAGAGATCTTCCACGTTTTCCGTCCTCCCCCTCACCCGTCGCAGCTAATGACAAGTGAAATAAATCTTGGAAAAGTGCGAACAAAATTATTTTTCAACTTTTTCTGCCGCCCCCTCTTGTTGCCCTAAAATATGGAAAACACGCACGAATTTTAATTTGTTTTCTAGCATTTTGTTAGTACAAATTAATGGGGGCAGCAGGGAAAAGTCGCACTCGAAGTGGCATAAATCACTGCTGCGTAAATCTCACATCAGCTGTAAGCAAATTGACCATCAGCACATGGCTTTTCACCACCCTTTCGACGTACCCTCACCAGGGTTGTCACTTATCGAAATATTTAAAAAATATTATGAAACATGTATTTCCTTAGTTAAATACATCAAGAACTTTACCTAATAGACTGAAAGCCAACTATGCTGGCGCCATTGCCTTCCCCCATTTAAATGTTTCTGCTCTGCCAAATGGAGTTGGAAATAAACACACAAAAATATTGCAATCTGTGACCCAAAAAAAAAAAGAAGAAAAGTGGAAGCCCGTTGAAGCTGCAACCGTGTCACAACCGCCGCAACCGCATTCAGGTTTTTTAGCAGACACTGGCCACCCTGTTTTTTCCACCCACTGGGGATGCATTTGTCAACGGTTGCAGGTTTCTGCACAGCGAGCCGAGGGCGCTTAGGCCACGCATAACTTCCATCACAAGCGAGCTACAAAAAACTATAAAATATTTGCAGTGCCAAGAGCCTGGATTTGGTCTTTTTTTTCGCTCTGCCAGCGAATGGGATAGCTGGAAAATGTTGTCAAGCGGCCATGCTGCGGGTAAAGTGAAGTGGAAGCAATAAAGTGAATGCCAAACATACTCCTGGGACCAGGAGCAACATCATCATCATTCCCACTCTCAGCCACCTCATCACGGGAGCAGAAGAAGCAGTGTCGCTGCAATCATCATCTGGAGCAGCAGCTGGAAGTTATGGGTCAAATATCTTTCCACTTCGGGTGGTGAGAGAGTGCTTAGAAAGTAAGATGTGGTTGGGAGAAGATTTAATGGGTTTTGTAACCCAGTCTCGGGGTTATTTAAACTTATTTTGTATAGCAGCATTGAAGAAGAAATAATAAAACATAAATGTAACGATGCTTAAGCTGCCACAAACATTTTTAAATATTTTTCGATGTACTAATTTCGATGTACTAAACTTTTTAAGCAACGCTCGAGGCAGATTGCCTCAAGTTCTGCCTTCAAAACCTCGTTTAAGAATCATTAAAATCATTCTTTTTGTTAGTCTTATTTACATACCTTAACTGACGAGTATTCTAATAGATTTCAGTTCCAGTTCTCCTTGTCAATTATGGACAAACTGAAATATTTTGACTCCACCCACCCCAAGTCAAGTTTGACAACCGAAACACAAACCATTTGCCACAAGACCAATAAATAGGCCTCCTTGTTTTCCCACTTACTTGCACTTTTTGTGGGAGAATGTATATATAAAATTTTCCCGACCTGCTGCTGTTCCACCCAAAAGTTAATTAGTTTTGATTGACGGCAACTTTCTACCACCGAGTTTCGGTTTAATAGCACTTCAAAGGCTGAGCAATTATACCTAACAAGTTCATCTCACGGCATGACATTCATTTGCGTAATCTTTCAATCAATTCAAGATCTGCGGCTCACCGCATCTCGAGCCCAAATTAGACGGAGACGTGTAAACTATCAGACACCAAATAAAAACATTTGTCAGCGGCCGAATCATCAAAATCGTGGCAACAGAATTCACAACACGCGCACCTGTCATAAACCAAATCATAGCATAATTTATGATAATCTTATGCAAATGATTGGAAAAAAAATCAGCTTGAATCACAAGAAAAACTTTAAAATAATTTACACTGCGGACTGTGGGCTATTGAGTCGATATTTTTGTCCGAAAATTATATATGCATGCTGTGCATATATCAAGTTAATTGGGTTAATTGACGCCGCCATATGCAGCCCTGTCCAATGCTATTTTTCATGTTGTCCACCGACTGAACTTTTGCTGAAAACCCACTTTACATTTTAATATAAACGCTTGGTGGTGCGGCCGAAGTTTATTTTTAATAAATTGGTGATTTAAATTTAAATGCGTGAGGAGTTCAATGTCAAGGCACACGAATTCCCAAGAAGTATTACCATTTTTAGAAGTTGATTTTTATTTTTAGCTTGACTCTACATATATTTTCTGCCTATCACATTAATTTTCTGATTAAGTTCTTATGGTTTGATTTAATAAATTCATAATTTAAATGGTAATTTTTGTGAATCCCCGGAAACTTTGCCTTATCCAGAGGAGATAACTTTGTGCTACATATTAACTAATTTATTCAGTTAGCTTTCCTTTTAACACTTGCACTTTCTGCCTTAGTTCTTTCATCTTGCCATTTGGCTTTCTTATTATCCAAGTGGCTTTGTTTGCTTAGCCCAAAAGAGAATGATCATTAAGCAAAAGTGACAACATTAAACAAATGCCCGGCACACAAATATTAATGCGCTAATTTGCATAATTTTCAAATTTATTTTCCATTCACTCTCTTGCACAGAGTGTGGCGTATAAAGTAGCCGATGATATTTCTTTTTTCATTTGTTTGACAAAGGGAATGCCGAGAGTTAAAAATGTGATACCGAAAAGCGTAGAGCTCGGAAAGAGGGAATATACTTACATATATAAAACCCATAATGAAAGCCAAATCGAATAAAATCTATATTTCTCCTTGCCAGCTTGCCTGCCCTGTGGCTGCTAATTTGCCTAACAATGGCATTAAGCACGCTTATTAGTTATAATTCGTCTTTGTATTTGGCCAACAAGTTAGTGTTGAGATAGGGCCCAGTCGTCAGGGTTTAGTTGATAAATGCCAAGGGAATCCCATCCCGCCACTCAAGAGTTTTGTTCACACAATTTATCATCGTTTTAGAAAACGGCATCTTTAAGATTAAGTCATAAGACGCGTAATATGTTATTTATTGCCGCTGGTTGTTATATTTTCACAAATGGTAATGCACTTTCCTGGCTTTGTCTCGATTTGCTTTTCCTCATTTGAAGTGCCGTTTTTCCTCGCACATAGTTGCATAAATTACTGAACGGAAAAGCTGGTAACATTTTTTTCAGTTGGGAAAATCGTTTTGTAAACTATTTTTCATTGCTGCTGCACTTTCCACCGTTTATCTTGGCGTTGGGGAAAAAGTGTCAAATGCTATTTTTATGTTTTCTTTGCAATAGTGGGAGGAATGGGAAAACATTGACAATGTTTGAAACGTTTTATGGGTTTTGTGAGTGGAAAACCTAAAGGGACGAACTCTCGAATTGTTTGCACAAAAGCCCACGGGCTACTGAAAGCACATTGCACCGGTTTATTTTTAGAAAAATATATGGAAAGTAAAGGTTTCTTTAAATACATGAAATTAACAATAATTCCTTTAAAGGAAACTTGTTGAAATTTAAATTTAGGATTTTTTAAGCTGCATTTTTAGCCTCACCCACATCTTGGTATTTTCATTTCTTCTTCACCCAAGGCACAAGCAATCGCTAATTTAAATTCAATGCGTTTAATTTCCTCTGGTCAGCAACCCACAAATAAATGTTAAGCCAAATTTAAATATTTTGCAATCCAAAAAGTATAAAAACAAAATACGATGATTCGGCGATGACGTTTTGTCAAAAGCCATCAAAATCGTCTTTTCAGCCATTGTCCATGCTTTGTAAATCAAAAAATAAGTTTATATAAAAAGAGTCACAACAAAAACAGTCAAGACATGACTCGCGATCCGATCCATTCATTTTCAGGTTTGCTCACTTGGCCAAAATTGTATTAATGGGAATTGGAACCTCCCCCTCATCCCGCATTTTATACGCCATAAATTACAGTATAAACAAAAAATGGGAAGAAACAAGAAAAACATATTTATTGCGTCTGCATATAAATATGAATATGAAGCTGAAGCCTCAGTTTGTTCACAGATATTACGAATATTGTCCGCATGAATCATATTACGGATTTCGCTTTTGTTTTGACTTTGGCATTCGCTGGCTATAGAGGTTAATGTACCACCACAAATAACAGCAACAAAAAATTAAGAGAATCCCATACGTAATCTGAGTTATTTTTTATTAAGTAGGTTAGGTGTTGTTTTTGAAATTCGCGCATTTCTTATGTTCGCTTCCTGAAATCAATATTACCAGAGTTCAATTTCAGACAACCATTAGATAAATTGACAGGCTGCCTGCTCTTCGAGTCTAACAATTTCGGTCTTTTTAGTAATATTAAAAAACATTTGCATAATTAATGGCTGAAAATAGTTGCCGAGTCCAAACTCATTTTAGCCCAGGCACAAGCCCATCCTGTTTCCCCTTACCCACTCCCCATTGCAATTATGTTTTGTGGCCCAAACAATGACGGTTTGCTGCAGTCGGAAATATTTAACAGAAGACAAAAAAGGAATGCCGAACACAAACCAGGCCGCTCTGAGTGACTTGGGCTTTTAAGCGAAATTAGATAACAACTAGCTGGAGCTAAGCGTCCAGGAAGCCAGCCAAAGAAATACAACAAAAACTATAAGCGTAATGAAAATAAATGTAAAGGCACTGAAAACAAAAACTACCAAAAAGAGAAAATTTAAAAAGGTTTTAGATTTAATAAGTCTAAAGTTACAAATTATTTTTCAAATAAATTTCCGAATTAATTTTTGTTTAATCGGTAAGCCTGTAAATAATAGAATATATTTTTCCTATTATTTTAAATTAATTTTCAAAGTGTACGTCCGCATAATGATGTCTGATTTAAGCCAAGTTTGTTGCTCCTGCTGGCTCTCCTCCTTTGACTGGCTTCCAGTTTCTTTTCTCTTGGCCAAATAATTGTTATGCCCATTTCATTGTTATGTCGTGAGCCGAAATAAATGACTTCCGTTTTCGGCTTGTGCCTGACCCTTTCGTTTTTGGCCCTGTGTCCAGGTCGTGCGTAAATGGACTTGACCGGTGTTATTTGGAAGAAAAAGCATTTCATTGTAGCGGATATGAGGGTGGACCTGGACCCAGGTTCGGCCAGGTGTGCTTCAAGCACACAGTCGGGAATGAAAGGAATCGATTGAGTTGGAAATCGATTTTACGGCTGATACGGCCACCACTTCTTATGGCATACTTCGCAGCGCTATTGTTTTTCGCAGAGCACTTGGCAGACACATTAATATCTTCAGTGAAATGCATTCTTTTCTCGTTCTATTTTTATGTCAAGAGTCTTGAAATAAGTACAGATGTGGTGAGAATAATAGCGCTGGCTGTTTCGACTTTAAAAATGCATAGAGGATGATTTAATAGAGATAAAAATAGTATTTGTAGTAAGAAAATATATGAAAAATATTAAAATATAATACAAAATTTGTAAATTTAAAGAACTGGAAAACGTATTCCTGCTTCATTTAATATTTAACTGTTCCTGTACATGTAAAAATATAAAATAAACGTTGCTAGCAAAATAAAAGGAAAAGTGAAAAAATGCATTAGGAAAACATTTTTCTAGCGCCTTTTGTGCTTCTCATTTCGATGTATATAAATTTCCATTTGCACTGCAGATGTAGAATGCCCCTCGTCCCGGAACTATTGTTCATTGGGGGCGGTGTTTTGGCTTTTGAGCGCCATAATTGAAACATGCATATTCCATTGTAACCAAGACAAGTAGCTGGGGGAGGCTGGAGGGTGGTGGTGTTGTGTGTTGTGTGTGTGTGTGGCATCATTATTGCAAAACAAACAAAACAAACAATGCCAAGGCAGAAATCAGCAATACAAAAGCGAACGGCGCCCCAAAGCTAAAATGAAAACGCAAACAACAAACCGAAGCCCATTGGCAAGCACTTTTATTATCTGAATCCGCTGAAACAAAACACAGACAACAACAAAAAAAAAACACACACACACAAAGAATAAAAACCAAATCAAAGACTACTTGCTGGCACGGCTAATATGCCGCCAAAGTTTATTAGCCACAGCAGCCGAACAACAAATAACAGCCGTGGAATATTCCAATCGTTTGTGCAATGCAATTTCCTTAAAAGCCGAATAACGATTTGCCAGCAAACATCGCCAAATGTCTGCTTTAAGGCGGAACCTCGCATTCGTTTGTGGATTTTCATTCGTGCAACAGTTGCACATTTGATGTCTGTATGGATACGTGTGGAGAGGCTTGAGGAGTAGCCGCCATATTTGGGCAATCATCATGATGTCTTTTGGCATTATGCAATCAATATTTATGGCTGCAGATCTTCTATGGATTTTAAGGCGGGAAACATGTCTCTTTAACATGAAAAGTTTCCTCGATTTCATGGTAAAATTAATATAGTTTCATGCTAGAAAATCTTCAAGTGCATTAAAGCCGTTAATAAACAATGGCAACTTTTCCCCTCTTGTTTATTCTTGGAATTTTCCAATTGCGTTTTCGATCGATCAATAATTGTTGTTGGCGTTTTTGTCTTACAATTTTCTGCTCATAAATAATGCATTTTTTTCGTCGGCATACATATTCGATGATGGGAACTGGAAAAAATCCACAAAATGCAGTTCCACTCTGCAACATTGACTACGATTGTTATTGTTATTAACATTACTATGGCTCTGGTTGGCTTCGGGGTTTGTGTAACAAGTTTCAAGAACCTTGTGATTGACTCAAGGCTGTCAAATATTACGATCATATGCCTTCATTTATCATCTTTTTGAATTCAAGCTGCGATTGCAGTTCGAGTTCGCCTCGTACGGTTGTTCAACTTCAGGTTCAAGCCGTCGTAAATATTATTCATACTCCAATTCCGTAAATAAATATGCAAGAAGCGAGACAACAACAGCAGTTGCGTGAGGTTTTTTCGGGTTGAGCAAATAAACTCATTTCGCATGCGTTCCCCCTAATCCAGGTCAACAAACTCCAGCTTGAAGCACACAAAAATACATATACAAGCGCGGCAACATCTGCTGTAAAACATTCTCAATATCTTGGGAATAGATCACGGAGCTGGGGGATGGGAGGATGTGTAACCCAGTCTGGATGACACTTTTTTATGCGAGAGCGGCGACAGCTGAAGAGCATCTTCGAGATGCTTGGCACGTTTTCAATTTGTCGGGAACCCTTTTGGGCAATCGTTTTATTGCAAATTAAAGTGCAATTAAGTGCAGCCATTGATGAAGCCATAAAAACATTTAAAAGCAAATGTAAATTGTCGTCGTCGTCGCTGCGGAGACTTTCCCCTTGGGAGTCTTGTTAACATGTCATCACCTTGCGGAACCTGCTATGTATATTAAAAAGTTATTGCAATATGTATTTATTGCTTTATTTTGGGATTTTTTATTATTTGTTTTTTTTTTTTGGATTGGACGCCAGTCAATGGCTTTCGTTTGTTAATTAAATTAATTTTCAGGCCTCCCGTCTCGAGGTGAAATAAAGTCAATCAGAAATGTGTGCCATATATAGTAAATATGAGAGAGTTTTTCTCAAAAAGAAGCCAAGGCCATTAACTGGGTCGCAGCAGCCCCCCGTTGCTCTCTCTCTCTCTGTTGCTTACGCCCTCTCCTTTTGTGGACTAACCTTGACGAGTGAAATCTAAAGGCTCACACACATGCACTCACAATTTCCGCAAAAGTGGCTTTTGCCAACTTTAAATGAAAACCTGTTAAAGGCAGCGAAAAAAAAAAAAACGCCAAGAGAGGAAGCAGCCCCCAAGGGAGGGGCTGAGGCCGAAGGAGAGTCAGCACTGAAGGAACCACGCACAAAACTTTTGAGTTGAAAAATGTGAACAGTGAAAAAACAGGAAAGGAAGTGTCAGATCCTGAGATCGAATCTAGTAATACCCTTGTGAAAAGTAATTATTATACATAGTGTACCAAATATATTGCTTGTGAGTCTTGAAATACTTTTAATCAAGTTTAATAATTTAAATTTGTATCTTGATGACTTCAAAGAACATTTTAAATTATTAAATTTGTAAAAATGTATTAAAGTTTAAAAATACTCCATCGTAAGTGTTACAAACACAAGGCAATTCCCAGGCAACCCTCAGCGGTAAGGGTAACGCACACTCGTAGAAGGAAATGGCTGAAAAGGCAGAACTGGCTGCCAGTCGACGTCCGTCAGTCGGGGAAGCGTTCAAAGGCATGCATGGGTGTGTGGAGCACTCAGTTACCTGTGCCGGTTACCTGTTCCTCCTGCTGTTGCTGCTGCTGCTGCTGCTGCTCCACTCCTGCTCGCCGGCACTCGCCCCGTTCCGCTTACCCAGTTATAACGCTTCAACGCCCCGACGAGTAGAGTGGAGTGGAGTTGCCGAGAGCAAGACGGCGGAACTGAAAAAATAAAGGAGTTGATGTTGGAGCTGGAGCGTTTGGGGAGCCCGTCTCGATAAGTTCACTTTTTGAGTTCAAGGTGAATCGGCCACAGCGAGTTCCTTCGCAATCTTCTCCTGCCTCTCCTTCTTCTGGTAGTATTTCCTTCTCTTCGAGACTCTTTTTCTTTCGTATGTCACTGGCTTTCGGGTCCCCAGGTTTGTTTGTCTCTGTGGCTTCCTTTGATTCCATGCCTCATGTGCCTGGCCCCATTTGCTTCGTTGCTGCCTTTAGTGGCACATAATTACATGGTTCTCTTTTCGCCCTTATTCCCTGCAAGAAAAAAGGAAAACAAAAAAGGGAGTGAAAAATTACTGCAAGCTAAAGACAAATAATACAAAATAATTAATGTTTCATTCCGGACAGACTGAGGGGAGATATTTTAGGGTTAATTTACGACTGTTCCTAGAACCTAATGGATAGATAAGATATTTAGAGAATAAAATAAGGGATCCTCGTACAGAAGACATCTAAAAGCATTACAAAATATTGTAGGTTAAATAAAAAAAATAAATTTTAGTCATTAATTTATGCAAAAAATAATCATCAGGGGAAAATGTAGGAAAGCAATTTCTTTGAACATTTGTGAAACAAATTAACAACTCAAAATGAATCATTTGAAATGATCAAATTACATCAAAATGTGTTTCTGAGAAAATAACCCCTACTGAATCATTCTCCCTAGAGTTCAAATTAATTCGTCAGAATGCATCATTTTCGGGTAAATAGACAATTCAAATGAACTCTTCATAGACGATAGTCACATAATTTTTAAAGTCGTGCCACGAAGAGATATATGAGATCATTCAGAGTGGCCCCAAGGGTATTATGCTCCATAAATCACAAGTTTACATGCGAAGCCTTTTGTCTAACACTCCTCCCCACCTCGGCTCATCACTCGGTTCGGTGTGCAGACGGCTGGAGTTTGAAGTTGAGTTCAGTGAAGCGATCTCTGAGCGTTGTTCACCTAAGCGTATTAACATAAAAAATATTTTTGCACACAAAAAGGTCACAAATGTGCGTTGAGAAGAGCCGTAAACACTGAAAGCAACATAAAATTGGGTCAATTTAGTGGAAAAGTAAAGGCAACAAATATTTTATATTACTTTTCATATTTTTTAGAGGTCTTAGAAGGCAACGTTTCATATTAAATACTTGCCTCTTATTATATTTCCGTTTTCTCTCTGTGCACTGCACTCATCCTAATATAATAACTTGATGGGTGGCTGTCAATAGTAAAATTCGGGTAAAATCCCTGGGAAAGTAATGCAATCAAATGGCAATCGAGCATCCAGTCAGTCAGTGGGTCTGCCTCATTCATATAAATCAATCAATCGTGCGCAAAGCCAAATAATGGCATAAAATTTCAAGTGGCAACGGCCAAAAACCAACACAAAACCCCATGGTATTGTATCGTATCGGATGGAATCGATTCAAATCGAATGGAATCGAACGGGCCAAACAAAACAAATCAACAATTTGTTGTTTACGCTCAATTGGCTTGAGTTCGAGATGCCCTGGATGGACGCCTGCCTTCTCGCGGTGGATCCGAGGAGGCACTCCCTGTGTCCGATGCTGTGCTACACAATTTCCTTCACACATGCTACGTACTCATAATTAAATTTCAATTAAACTTTTCAACGCGCCACGCTCGTCGAGGAGTGTGCATCTCTGTGCATCTGTGTGTAACAATATTAATTAAAAGTGTTTAAAGCGAGTGAGCGGCGGCGACGTTGCTCCCATAAACAGCCGCAAATAGTCAATTAAGTAGCAAAAGTGTTTGTGCCCATAGTTAACGGAGGCAGCATTGTTATCGCCTGGTTGCTGGTCGGACAATATACTTGCAATATAAGTATGTCGCATTGTCTTGCCCAATAATGTAGCGAACCGTAACGCCGACTTGATGGGAAACGAGTAAAAACTATAATAATTCACATTGCACGGCAGACTGCGATGGCAGTTGTTGCTAAAATCGAAAATGAAAGTCGCCTGACAAGAGCCCAGAAAAGTTGCTAGACAGTTGAGAAAATAGCGTTTGCTTTGCTCAGGGAGTTGCATATTTTTATTGGAATTTCTTGATAATGTTTATTGCAATTTAAGATTAATTAAAGATGAGAAATTCATGAAAATTCAAGCAGAAAATCTGCCAATTTATAGTCACCTCAAAAATTGAATGATGTGCAGTTGTTCAATGTTATTTGCCACTTTTGAAGGCATTAAAAAAACGACAGTTGATTCTGACATTTTTTTCTTTATCTTAATGGATTTTTAACATGTGTTGTTTACGTTTTAAAAATAACATGAATGAATTATTTCACTCTGTCTATTTTTTTCCGCCGATAATATTTACTGCAGTTTCCCTATTTAGCAGACTTTTGCAAATATTTAGACGAAGCTTTGGCAAGATATTCACAAACATGAAAATAGTTTTTGCCGACATTTCTTTGTTTACTAAACTAACCGAATTGGACAGCAGTCAAGGGCAATTGAAAAAATTAAATAAATATTTTATGAACCCCAAAAACTATATATAAGCTGGCACATTCCTTCGAATTAGCTGTCAAGTGGAGGTAAATCCTTTAGAAAAATATGACAGCAAGCGGTTACATTGTTCTGGCAACATTTAATTGAATTTTTTTATATAGTTGCATGTCTTACAAACTCTTTTTAGCAATCTGCAAATCATTCCCAACTTTGCTGTAAACAATTTTAATAAGTAAAGTTGGCTGCATACACAAACTTGTATTTCATTTTGGGCTGGGGAAACACGCATATCATCCACATGACCTCTGTTGTAATACGACGCGTCAGAGTGATGCAAACACAATTTTCTTTGAAACAGGAAGGAGGTTAGGCTAGGAAATGTAATAGTTATGAAATGTAGTTGCAGTAGAAATATAACCATTAACATAGACACAACCAACCCTTTTTTCCCATATGTGTTTTGGGGGTTTTCTTTTGTGTGTGTTCGCGCTAGCAGAGGCCCATCATGAAAAGCAATTTCATGTTATGAATCCGTTTTGGCCAAGGCAAAGTAGCGCGCCATTTTAGCTTTTACTCGTTTTACTTAGTATTTCTTGGGGTTATTTTGGTTTCATTTTTTTTTTATTGTATTTATTGTACAATAAAATATTATATTTACAGTGTACGAAAGGGTAGTCCTTTGCCATGCTGCATGGGTGTGTGGGTAGAAAAACCCTTCTTTGTAGGCACCCTCTAATAGCTGTTAAGTTTGTGCCTTATCCTTTTGCTATTTGATACTTAAATTTGGGGATATAGGAATGAAGGTTAGATGCGGTTAATGAGGGTGCCTGTCAGAGAATCAAGGAAAATATATAACTTAATTTTTATGGGATAATGTAGTGCCATTAAATGAATTGAAAAGAAGACTTTAAAGAATAAAAAAAATTAAAATTATTATATTTATTTAAAAAATTCTGTTGCTTCTCAGGTTGAATGATTCTTTATATTCTATATTTCTTTTGTAAACAAATCAAGCTAATATTATTATTAATTATTAAAATGCCTCAAAGTTGTAAATGTAACTCTTATAACTGTCCTTACATTTCTCCAATTCGTGAGTATAGAAAATTCGCTTTCACAGCCCTATTTTGGGACACTTTTACTTATATTTCACATTTGTTCCTCGCCACCTTCCCCTACGTTTGCCAACTTTTGTGCTTGGGACTGCCATTTCAGTTAGTCTCCTGCCGCAAATATAATGGCTATGGCTACAGCAACACCAACGCGATACCAACTGGGAAGGCAACAAAAAAGCACAGCGCCAATTCGTTACGGCTCGCATATCTCGGCTCACAGATACAGATACAGATACACACAGCCAAACACCCCCGTTTCCGTTTTCCTTACTTTTTTTTTTTTGCGCTCTAACCCCCAAGTCTCTGACCCAAAGTTCCCGTTCTCTTCTCTCTGCATAGATATGTATATATTTATATATATAAAAATGTGTGGGAAAAATGAAACTATTTTCGTATTTGAAAGATCTTGGCATTGGATAAAATTGTACCAAGCTTCGACAGCATGAAAGCTTTGCCCCAAAGAGTAAACTTTACTTATTTTGTACTGTTGTTTGTGCGGGTAAGTGTCCTGGTTTGTGAATGTGTAGCCGATAAGTTCAATCTTGGTTACGACTTTGATTATTTGCCGCTATTGTTGCAGCAATAGGATAAAGGCTAAACTTACTGAGCACTGTAATAATAATGTTTAATAAAGTTAAGCTAAAATATAAATTAATAGATAAATATCGTGTATTTATGCATCTAGAAAAGAACTCTGTTATTTTCAACAGTTCTTGGAAAAATGAAATTAATTCCTCTCGTCTTTCTCATTTGCATATTTCTCAATTCTCACTAAGAACGAGCACCCTTTTCAAACAATTGCTAAGCCGTTCTAAAACTTTTATTTGTCTTCAACCATTGGCCAGCGAAGTTTTATTTTCAGTTTATTAAACTAAATTGCGGACGAAAGAAGACCCGTCCAAAGCAATTTGTACTGATTTGGGTGTAACTTTTGGGATAAGCCTCGGCTCTGACTGGTTCGTGATAAAAAATGGATGAGCCCTTTTAACGACCAGACCATTTAGCGCATATGCCCCGAAAAGCCAAAGCCAAGCGGCGGCCCATAAATGGCATAATTAACGCATATTAAATGTCACCATTAAAATGGACAGCCAGCCGTGTGTCAGTCCCTCTGTCCTCGTTAAAATCGAGCAGGAAATTACGTATGCATATCGGCGGGGCTCGAGGCCCAGAGCTATATACATATGCCTGCAGCCGAGTGAATCATTAAAACGCTAAAGTCTGGCGGGAAATCGAGACCCATCCACACCCAAAACCTCTTTTTAAACGACTTTGGTTTTATGTGAAATTATAAATGTGTTTCCATACCGAGAGGAGAAAAAACACAGACTCTATAATTTATAAACGGTGTATGACTGATGGCAGCGAAATATTTTATATGCATATTTTTTTTAACCGAAGTCAGGCCACGAGCTTAACCCTCAAGGTGAGCACGAAAAGCGAAGAATAAAAATAATAAATGCAATTAACATGCAGTTTACGGTGCGGGAGGAGGGGTAAACCGGAGCGGAAAACTCGTGCCAGTTACAATTCGCCATATCGATATATAAAAATATATATGTATGTTAATGTTCCATATAGGCCGTCGCCGTCGGTCTCGGTCGAGTGTCAGATTTGTCAGTTAAGCTCTCTTTGGGCCATGCCACGAAAATTGAAAGCGAAAAATTGTAATAGACCGACATTGGTAACGGCTTTTATACAGCCTGACAGAGATGTCAAACGGCTCGACGGTCTAAAGCGAAAGTGAGTGAAATGCTGATGCTGCCCCTATATTGTGCCGGCTACTGTGCGCTAAAATCTCCTAAATCCGATTTGTGTCAAAAAAGTTGGAATGTTGTCAGAATACACCATTTTTTTTAATCCGCAAGCCAACGGATTTAAATAGATTGCGCTTACGAAGGATATGAAATCATATATGTGGGGGAAAGTAAAAGAAAATATACATGTGTGAGTGTAATTGTTTAGAAATAGTAGAGAGATATGGGAAAATATTAATTTGTGGGCATTTTTTATTGGTTTTTTAAAACTGTATGTTGGTTGAGAGAAATGGAAAATGCCGTATACAATGTGTAAATCTAGTTTTCAGATGAAAGTAAATTAATTTTAAAATAAATAAATAAAATAATAATAAATATACACTTAATTCGATAATAATAATTAATTACTCTAAAATTGCATTGCAACGCATTCAGGCATCTTTTTAAATGTTTAAAAACCAACTAAGCATAATTTTTGTTACCAAGTTAACCATGAGTGTACATTGTATCCTTGACTATTATCACTAGACACTAAAGACCAAATAGACCCATTTAACCTGAGAATAAAACTTCACCTGCCACTGCAAAATGTTAAAAGTCGGGAAAAATTAAGCTTCAGAAGCGTCAACTCGGGAAACCCCTTTGTTACTTAGCATTCAGCTACTTGCATATGCATATTTCAAGCGCAAACCCACAAAAACGTTTAGCTAACGCTTTATAAACCTCCTTTTTGCCCATTCCTTTGGCTTCCCGTACGGTTAAATCGATTAAAAGGATTGCGTGTACATTTTTAATGCCAATTTGTTGTTGTTGGGTGGATGCAAGGGTTGAGTTGAGCGCTTCAGGATATGCAAATGTAGAGGAAGTGCAGGTGAGTGCCTAACGGGCAAAATGTATCTTTTATTTATGCAGTTGAAGGGGTGCGTTCTAAATTATATTTCAACTAAGTAAGTAATTTAAGCAATTGTTATAACTTTAACTGGGCTTAAACTTAAGAAACCTTAGTTATTATTATCTCAACTAACTGAAACCTTTAACTTTCTTTCTTTTTAGGTAAGCAACATGCGTCTACATCTTGAAAAATCCTTAAAAATAGTATTGAGAAAGGATAGGCATAGATACCATTGTAGTGTCTGTGTGTGCGTGTGTGCCAGGCTTAACCCCATGTAGAACAACTAATTGCGTAATTATGTACTCCCCCTATACACATTTAATATATATATACATAGTTATAAATTTATTCTAAGCTTACCCAACCTCATTCTCTTCACATTATGAATTTTGTAATCGAGTCTCACTACATTTTTGTATTCGTATTTTGTAGTTTTTAACAACCCATCCAAACACAACAACAACCACACCCATGGACTCGAAATTAACATATCTGAATATCCAAATTGAAAAACAACATTTTGTGGCTGCAAGTTTTTTTTTTTTGTAATTTTTTTATCGTGGAAAATCTATTCCATTTGCATACAATTTATAGCAGGAAATTAAAAATGTTTTTCCTTGTCGCTTCTGTTGTTTTGACAATTTGCCAAAGATTCTTTCCGCCCGATTGTCGCTGTGTCTGTTTTGAAAATCCCCCATTTAGGGACAAGAGAGAGAGCCCTGAATATGCATTTGCCTTATCTCCATTTCTGGCGGCTTATCAAATATTCATTTAACTTTGCGTTTTGCCATTTTATTTAATTAGAATGGGCGGAGAAAGTGGCTTAATTAGGAGCCGTTTCAAATCTGCATTTCTCTATATTAACGTCAGATATTCGTCTCTCTTCCAGTATATATATATATATGCATATATGTATATGTGGGAAGCCTCTGCTCTTAATTACAAATGAGTACGTCCCTCAGGCCATTCCGCCTGATGCGTCCTCTCATTAGCCTTTTCAGTCGAGCCTCCACGCCTCCTCGACTTGTTGACATTTTGGTGTCACATCTAGAGGAGCGAAAACTTGCATTTTGGCCTACATTTGTCGACGGAAATCTAAATTCCCAGCACATGAAAAGCTAGTAGAGGTGGTGGCAAGAGTTTTAAAACATTTAGAAGTTAACGAGTATTCTTCATAAATTTCAGAAGTAGAGATCAAATTACCAATTAACCCAGTTTAAACATCAGACTAATTACAGGAAGGTACGGAAAACACCTCTTACTTTTTCCTGTAAAATGTATCCAATTAGTCTACCTTCTCAGCCGCATTTATTAAATTCAATTGGACTAAAAACCAAGTGAACGCTCGAGGCTTCCAAATGGTTCAATATTTATGCCAATTATATTTAAAACTAAAGCCACTACACCATACACACCTCCAGCACTCACAAAATAAACATGAAAACCGAATTTCCAAATAAATAATAAACAACTCACATGTTTACAAAATGATTTTATTTCCCTTTTTCGTTTTTGCATTTCGTTGTTTGTCTTCCGGTATGCTGTAGTTCTCTGTAATTTATGTCGTGTGCCTAGCAAATAGTTGTACGTACAATTTGCTGCATATTTGGCCCATAGTTTTCCCTGTCACAGCATAAATAAATAACCGAAACACAGACCGTTAATAATTAAAAACAATATGAATAAAGTTGGTAATTTAACGCAAATCAGAGTAGAGTTGGTCTGGCACGGCATCATCGGAATTATTGTGACTGGCAGGAGTCCCCATCTCCATCCCCCCTCCAACCCCGTTGTCGTTGGTCTGGCTTACATTGGTTTATTAATTTCCATACGCATATATTTATATGTACTCTCTTCCATTTGTGCATTTAACATGGTATCCCGTTGTTGTGTAAATAAATAAATAACTTCTGATTAAATGGTTTTGGTATGTAATGTATGAATAAAATAATTTTAAATTGGTTTGCCCCTCGCTGCATAAAGTGAAATGAAAACATACGTTTTTATGTAAGAGCCATAATTTTGCATCGAGCATTGTAAAACACTCATAGCCCTTACTAGTAGTTGTTGCTGAAGATGTTGTAGTTGTAGAAATTTTGAGGTTTCTGCCTGTCACAATGGACATTGATAAAATAATTGAATTATGCAATCGGCAAATGGTTGAGCATTTTAACTAATCGAATTCAATGATGCTCCACTTGACAGGCAATTCAAGTAATTTTTTGGAAAACCCCCTGTAAATAATTTGTGATTGTGTTTCTCTCTCTCTTACTCTCACTCTATCTCTCTATCTCTTGTTCATGATGATAAACTAAACGAAATTCATGGCAATGCAAATACTCGGTGCATTTTGTAAATATTTTACAAACACCGTTCCCCTCATCCCCCTTGAATAAACCACCAAATAACGAACCATGTATTTTAATTGACAATCCATATTTCAACGTGGTCGGCCATCAAAACAAACAAAAAAACACCAAAAACCAAAAGAAAATATTCCCAAAAATGTTGTCAACTCGTTTACATCCGTATGTACATGCCTATATTTGATGCAACCATTTTTTGTAGTTACTGAAAACAAAAACCTAAAACAATAACCAGAGCTCACTTAATAACCAAACAGGGGCGAAAAAATAAGAAATATATGAACAGTTTAAGCGGAGAGATCGATTTGAAAAATTGTTTTTACCAGTGGCGAACTTTTCTTCTTTTCTTTTCCGGTTTTCTTTTACATTGCAGGTTTCAGACACCCATTAAAGCGTTTGCCTGCCTGACAGCCACAAGGTAAGCTCTAACCAGCTGATCAATCCCACCCGTAACCGAACATATAAAACCAAAATATAATAATAACAATCCAAATAATCCCCCAAAAAGCCTAATTTCATTCTGTGTCGTCTTGTCGTTTGACTATTCTGTGTGTCTGCTAAAACAAAAACCAGAGATATATATTTTAATTGGCTTGCAATGAAACCAAACTGTAGGATTCTAATTAGAATGTTTGATGTGTTTGCTGTTTCACCTTTCAATTAATTTCTCGAAAATTGTTTACCTTGCTGGGAAGTTCTTTTCATTTCAATTTATTTGTTTTCCTATGTATCAGTAGTCACTTTCCTTACTCTAGTGTTGTCATCTAGTAGAGATGTTTGAACTGTAGATGATTATTGATTTGCAGCGTCTTCTAATTCAGTTTTAATTGGACTTAGTTTTGTTATATTTTTAGACAAATGTATTTAGTATTAATTAGGATGTACACAGCTCTGCATTTATAGAAAGACAATTTCCCCTGGGATCGATAAATACAGAGAAATTAAATCTGTAAATTTCTGGCCTTGTGGCTGTTTCCACATTGCTCATACGTCATGTTGCCCATCATAATGAAACAATTAGGGAGCAAACAACAGAAACACATTTATGGCAAAAACAATGGCCAGATGCCTGTGGAGTTTTGAGGGATGGAGAACCAAAAGTGTAGGGTTGTCCTGTTGCATTTGGCAGCTTTTACCATTGGAGAAGCCCTGAAGGGACGTGCTGTGCTCTGGGGCTGCAAGTATTGTGCTTCCTTGTCCATGTTTGTTATAATTTTATTGCCCACAAATATAGACAGATTTGCCCCACAATTTGTCGAACATTAAGGAGGGAGGGGGAAAAGACAGAGAAACCTTTAATGTCTCTAATGTGCCACCAATGGAGCGTACGTGTTTATGGGCTCTTTCATACACCGAGACATAAAAATTACCAAAAAAAATAAAAGGCAAACATTTATAAATCTTGAAATATCTGTTGTGACTCTAATCGTTTCTATAAAAAGTATTGTATTATGACTTAAAATGGTTTTTTACATTAACTTATTTTATTTGAGGATAAAGTGTTTCTCCCTTTATCACCATTTATTTTCTCAGTGCAAATTCCTGTTGGTATCTCAAGTCCTTCTAATCAAAGCCGTGCTTACAGGTGTTCAATTTTCGACAGGAGTGTGTGAAAAGGTATTTGTAAATTGTTTTGTTGTTTAACAGGTTCGCACGCAAATGTATCTCAATTATAGATGCTGCAGGATAATCAGACAAAGACTAAATATTTCACAGGAAGGACACGACAATCCCTCCGTACTACAAGGCTGCAAATTATTGTAATCGTTTCCTGTCCCCAGCTATGAAAACGATAATTGTATAATCGCATTCGTAATCGACGATAATGACAACACTTTAGCGCCATATAACACATCATAAAAAAAATAGTGGGCTAGGAACTGCAATAACAACACAGGAAAAAAACCAAGCCATGTTGAGCAAGCCTGGCCAACAAATTGGTCGAACACACACACACACGGATACTCGTGGCAAATGGCTGCCAACATCAGCAACATGCAATATTTTATCTGCTAATGTGTAATTATAAACAATTTCGTTGTTTGTTATTTATAATAGCGCAGCGGGGAAAATGAAAATGGAAATCGCAGAGCCTAAGTCTGTGTCTGTAATTGTGCAAGCATTTTTTTGTTGTTTAGCTATTGTATTGCGGCGCTGTGCGGGTGCAATTTTAACAAACGACTGACGATAACAATCGCCGGAAAATTGTCCCAAGCAAAGGGATTGCGGCGGGGGCGTGGATTACTTTTTTTATTTTCAAAAAAGCTGCCGGAATGCGTGAGTCCAGCACATTTGCCACATTCCGAAACTGACAAACGATATACGCGATATGCGAAACAAGCCCGAGAAATGCGGAGAAAGGTGCTAAAATTTCATGACATCAAAAAAAGTTGTACAAACAAAAATAGCTAAAATAGAAAATGGCGTGAAGCACGCAACAACAACAACAACAACAATGAAGGAGAGGACTGCGGGAAATTAATTGCTTTGAAATTTATGTTTAGAAATTAAAACTGGCACTGGTGCTTCGTGTTCTTGTTGCGGTTTCATTGTGCAACTGCTGCGCGTGAAAGTATACTACATAAACCGTGGCTGGGGAGCATTTAACTTTGGATTTAATTGAATGCAAGTTAGACACGGTTTTGAGCTGATTTCATGATAGCGCCGAGCCATAATCATCACTTTAAACCTCGTTAAGACTTGATGCAATAAGGCTTCATTCATTATAGTTTAATAATCCATTTCCTGGCAGCTGTAGCTGATGCTGGAGTAGTAGTTCTTCTGTAATTTCCACTGCAATTTCCCTTCCCTTGAAGAGTCCCCGAAATGAGAGCACATTCTGCCTGCAACTAAGACCACAATCAATTAAAGTTGCTCTGCGGCTGTCGCCATCCAACGTTAGTCGGTTATTGTGGCGCAACAGCTGCTGCTGCTGCTGCGACTGCTGTTGCAACACACATTGCTGCAATGTTGCAAAAAGGCGACAACACACTCAACTGGATTCGTTCTACTGTTCCAATTATTGTCGTCCTTTCACCTGATTCTGTTCACTATTTTCCTTTTTTCGTGGGTTGTTTTGGCTGCGGCACTTTTAATTTCCCAGTCGAACGAGCTGCTCCTTTTTCGCTTTTCCCGAACAGGAAGCGTATTGTTAGAGCTCTCTCATATTCCTTTTTTTTTTGCAAACTTCCGCTTGTTTCGAGGCTTTAATTACGTCAGGGACAAAGCTTTTTTTCTCTTTTTTATAAAATCCCCTTTTTTTCGGATTTTTTGTTTGCACTTGACTACATTTTGGGTCAAGTTGCGTGAGCTAGTCAATTCTTTGGATTGACAATTACATTGACAAAGGCGGAATTTAACGGTCGGTTGAGGCAGAAATGCTCTTGCAAATATTTGGTTCATGGCCAGCTGGGATTTTTCCAGGAACTTCCTCAACTCAGACTAACCCCACTTCATCTGTAGGGAAAAACCACTTAATTTCCTCCACTGCGTATACGCAATATTCAGTTAATTTCCTTGAACGGCAAAGAGGATTTATTGCCAGCACACCAGAGATCGACATGCAGCATCAACAGCAGCTGTCTTCATTAGGATTACATTGGCATTTTCCATTTTTGATGCTCTCCCGTCGATGGAATCCCAAATTCGAATAAACAATACGCCATGTTGTACAAGGTCCACGATGCGTATTAGTGTTGTGTTAGGTGTGCGTGTATATTTCGATGATTTATGCATTCGGCAAAAACACCTCTTTCGGCCGGGGGGCAGGGCAGGGCAGCGCAGCACGGGTGGGTTTATGCAAATTTCGACTGGAAATTCGTGCAAATCGCGTTTTCAATTTCTACCCTTTGTTGCTCTTCACTCGCAACCAACAGTGCGAATATGCAAATGAAGCTCATAATTTGCTTTAGCCAAAGGCGGGAAATTACCAAAAATGAACTACGATGAGAAGAATAGAAATGCGAGGAGGGAATGAGCTAGGGATGCAAGATAGGGGGGATCACCATCGGTGCCAAAAACTTTTCGCTAGGGGGCCAACGAAAAACTTTCAGTGGAAACTCTCCTCTATGGCACGAAGCAAGAAGTAAAAGTTACACAGGACTCCTTCTCTGTCCTTGTGGCTTTAAAGTGGTCACTAGGAGAAAATATATATTAAAATTTATTAAGAATATGTAATTTTACTTTAAAATTAAAATTAAAAAGGTTTAGTTTCCTATTCTTTCATTCGCATAGAATAATTATAAGTTCAATGAGACTCCATTACTGTAAAAACTCATGGTAAAAAATCCTTTAAAATAACTTAAAATGTCTGAAGCTCAACTTTTCACAAAATAGAGCCAGTTTTCGAGTATCCCTAAGGACACAGAAAAACTTTTGAGGTCTGCACACATGACCCATTAATAAGCGCACGGCACTTGCTGGTTTGGTGGGGTCATTTCATTCCCCTTTCACAGCTGGACGTCGTGCCAGAGGAGGGCTGTGAGGGGGAGCTGAGCTGTTTGGGTTGGTTTTTCGGCGTACCGTGCACTGGTGGCGCGATGGCCCAGCACGTTGTCAACATAAATTTTCGAGGGAGCAGCCATGAACTATGTTGGCGGCGGTGGTAAAGTTTGCACTTCCTTGCAATTTAAATGCGTTTATCTCTTCGAAAGTGTGCAAACAGACGCAAGTTGAAAAATAAATCTGCAACCGCAACGATGTGTAAGCAAATGCAATGATTTAAGTATTTCAATAGATTTTTTATTCGCTAAGAAAACTATGGAACATAAATGTAATAAATTGTACCTTAGAAATGTACATTTAGGTTATAGAAGAATTTTACCTCGTACATTCAATTCCCTTTAAGTAAGATACTACCTCTTTAAATGACTCACTCAATTCCTTAGCAATTTAAAGCCGTTTGAAACCTTTTAAAGCTCCCCACATTCGATTGCATAGGTTGTATCCTATAGATATACGAAGCCAGTCACACCCCCTCCTGACAGTCTGCCAATGGAAAGTCAATGATAATGAGTCCAAAAGCGGAGGCTATGAATATATTTTGCCTTGCATGAGCACACACGCACAGATACAAATGCATGGGTACGTGTAGATACAGATACGTAGATACAGATACGCATTCACAAGTCAAGTGCTTAATATGCAGGCTGCGTTGCATAAGGGAAGAAATCGAAGTTGATGCTGGGTGGGGGCAGCAGGCGTCCCCACAGCGATCAAGGACGTGGCGGATAGATTCGGGTACCCAGAGGCTCACACGCCCGATAAACGATAACTGTAACGATATCGCATCACATTTGCCACCGTAATTTGACGGAAGTCCTTTAAGGTTATATAGCATATTATTTGCATTTGCTGCGCGGAGTTTTGTGCAGAGGCTGGGGAGCTAATATGCGTTCAATTAACTTAACGTTAATATCAAGTACGTGATGTGCAGTGTTTCGCATAATGCGATTATCCTTATTATAATTTATGCATTGAAATAACGTGAGAGGGACGTAGGGTTTCTGGGTTAATACTCGCGTTGTGCGGTATTGTTCTTATGGGTTAATGGGACACAGTCAACCATCCTATTATTTTATATCCATTGATTTAAGTTCAATTAAATCTGTATCTGTTTATTATCTGAACGCAATTATATTATAAATAATTACTGACGGCTAATAAAGCTATAAAAGAATGAAACAAATTCTTAAAAAAAATATAGATAAATAGATCAATTGCTTTAGCTTTTATTATACTTTTTATAATCCCGTCTAAACTCTAGTCGCAGACTTGGCTTAACTAAAAATATAATGCAGGTCATAGACTGTCACATAATTATATTCAATATTCTTGCGCTTCACCTAAACTAAATTAATCTGACTGACTTTGACACAATCCGAGAAAGTTTCCACAGAACAGCGGAGACCGACAGAGATGGATATGGGGCCGGACGGAGACGGAACGGCAGGCCATTTGACGTCAGCGAGCCTTTGGCCAGGTGAAGCAAATTCAATTAAACTTTTGTTGTCGGCGACCGCCCAACAGCTCGTCCTACGCCCGCATCATTGTATAATGGTACATATATACATCGGTATATAGGGGCTGCGATCCTTGGCCAGGTTACACAAATAGCAAGTCACGTTATTCCACTCTGTGGGGCCAACGCGGGCGTCCTTTTAGTCCTTTGTCCACGTTTCACATTTGCAGCTTACTCCACAATTTGGCTTTAAATAAATATTTAACCAACTATAATTGGAAACTCAAAAAGTGCAATTAGCAGTGTCCGGAAAGGAACAACTTTCCAGAGTTTTCAAGCTCTCGTTCCGGGCGGCCGGTGAAATGGAAATTTCTTTGTCCGAATTTAAGAAGTTGAGGAGTGGGCAGCCGCTCCAAGTTAATTAGGTTATGAAATTTCACCTGGCCACAGACAGAGATGTGGCTTAAAGACATGCCAAAAGCTCCTTGACCATGTTTCTTGTCGGCTGCGAATGCCACTTAAATTTTTAATTGCAGCTAATTAAAAAAAAACGCATCAAAACGGAATGTAGAGCATGAAAGTGGCGAAATACGTATGTACATGAGCGAGAATAAATTATGACTGTAATCGAATTTTAAATACTCTTTAAATATGAATTATTCAAAATTTATGTGCAAATATAACTTTTAAAATTAAAATTCATTAAATACTTAATATTTAAAACTAAATAACTAATATAAAGATTTTTTTAAGGATATTGTAGGCCAAGGATATCCTTATATCTGCTTTACTTGTCAATTCTTTCTCTAAATTTCCCATTGCCCTTGTGAGTTCTTCGTTTGCTCTTTCATGACATAAAAAAGGGCAAATAAATATTTAACAAGCTGCACAAAACAGACAAATAAACGCACTGGCACTCACACAAACACACACTCTCGCACGCTTGTTGGTGCACATACTAGAAAATACTTTGAAAAATGGCCAAAGAGTGAGACAGAGAGCCGGCGAAAAAGAGAGAGAAGCGACACTTGAACATTAAGCAACAGAAAACAGCACAAACTCAATGATAAATTTTTTTCCGCTTTGAGAGAAATGAAAATACATTTTTTATACAAACCGGCAAACTTTGCATATCGCTGGGGTTCTAGCATGTATAAATTACGAAGGATGCTAAACCAAAAACATAAAAAATAGAAACAACTTTCAAAGTAAGAAAAAGTGTGAGCAATTAAAGAAAATAACAGAAAGGGAATGCTTAAGAATTTCTGTCAAATAGAATATGCTAAGGATATAACGACAGAATTCTTTCATGTGTGTCTGAATTCTTGAGTTAAAAATGTAATATAATTCTTAAATGTTTTGTTTTACTTTGTTGGAAAGCTAAAAACTTGTAAATTGCATTGATATTATCAAATTATTTCATTTAAGGTTGTAAAATTCCAATAAGTAAAAACGTTTCTTTATAAAACCATTTTCTAGGTTACAAAATACGTATAAAATCCCTAAATCAAGTCGAAAATCGAAAGCTTTTCATGTGAAAATGTATATTTTCGGCTCTTATAATCCTTAGAGCGCGTTGTTTTTTTCCCTACAATATGCAGGCTTTTGATTTTTGTATTCCTGAGCACTCTCTCAATGGCTGTGTTCACTTGCAAAATCGAAATGGAAAGAGTTTTGCGAGCTGAATAAACCTCTAGCTCCCCACCCCCTAGAAGTGTAGCCTCCAAATGAAACATAAACCAGACATTAGGTTGGTCATTTTTGGACATAATAAAGCCTGCTTTTGCAAGGGCCGTCAGTTCTGCATCTGTTTCGGTGTCTGGACCTTTCCGTTACCCCATGCCCATACCCTGCTTCCCCGCAGCCTGTCTGCTTTTGCGCTTATCAGGCTGCGCTTTGTTCTTGCACTTTTGTGCATACTTTTAGGCGCAAATCACGCCATGTTCAAAAGTTTGCCGTAGTGCTGTCTCCGTTCCTGCGGTTCATTGCACTGCGCTCTCTCGTTTTCCTGCAATGAAAATTGCAACGCGCCGGAGTTTTATTGCCCGGAAATGCCTTTTTCGGGCTAGACGGGTAAAGTTTCGCCCCGGAAAAAAACGTACAGCGAAGACTGCGGTTGCTCAGAATAGAAAAAATAAATGCAGTATTTTCTTAATATTATGGAGGTTATTTTGCAATAATCTTGAAGCTTTTAAGATGCCTTATTTTATTTCCAATTGATTTTGTTTAAAATTTAAGGATTTACAAATCAATTATTAATAAATACACCTTAAAAATATAAAAAGACAACATAGACATATGTATATTTTTTTCTCTGTGCAATCATTGAATAAAGTTCAAGTCGCGATTGCAGTTGCAATTGCGGTTCGAAATTGTCGCATGTTTGGACGCAGTAAGCGGACACATGAATAAGTTCGAACTCCGAACACCGAACTTCGATTATGGCAGGTAATAAAAAAACATTGTGCTGCGCGGCCTAGGCGCTTTCAAAAATTTGGATTTATGGTTATTTTATGGCTGTTTGGTTTATTGTTCTTGCCTCTCCTTCGCTACTTGTTCCACGGCTTGTCGCCTCGGTCATAAAAATTCAATTATGTGAAGGAGGCCTTCTTGCAGGCCAAGAAGGAGGGCCGTAAAAATGAATGAATGCTGATTTAAAAGGAGTGAGTGTCGTCTGAGTGCGCCCCAAAAAGTATGCCATCGCTTCCCCATTTTTTACACGGCTTCGACACACTTGCATGTGTAAGAAGGACTAAGAAAGTCCTGCGGAGAAGAATAAAAAATAAGATGCAAGAATTGCCGAAATGCGGGAAACCTCTTGAGCGCCGCCAAGAGCCCCTAAAAGTATGCTTTAAATTCTCGCACTATGCAAAACGGATGCCGCGAGATGGAAAATGAGGAAATGAGAAGCAGCATCCTGCGGCACCGAGGGGGGAAATGTTGACTAAATAGAAACAGGAAGAGGCGTCTAGAGAATGGCAACAGTCTCGGCATACTCTTATGAAAATGAAGCCAAAAGTTGCGTTTAAAGGGGAAAGTTCAGGTTTTTGAAAATGTCACACGAATCCGTGCGTAAGGACAAGTTAAGAACTTACTACAGCTTGAGCACTTCATAATTTGATTCATAAAATAAATAGGTCAAGATAAACAAAAGGGGAAGTTGAGTGAAGAAGTAGAAAACTAAATACAACCATTTTAAGTGTGTAAGATACCTTTTGCAATTATAAATCCTAATTCGTTGTAAGCCATTTTGATCCATCACCCATTGACTCACAGAATCTTAAATATTTACTCCACCATCAATCCAGTGAAAGCCAATCTCCTGATGGATTGTTCGACTTCTGAGAGGTTAAATGCTTGCCTATACTCGCATATCCTTTTATGTGCCACTAGTCCTTCCTTCATTTTGTTTGTGTCTGCTCGTTTTGTTCAAACATTATCGCAAACCTTGCATTATCCTGCTGTAAGTGAGAGCACACTGAGAAGGGGATTGTGTGCGTGGCAGAGTGTGGTAGTTATTAACCTTCTTCCTACTTTCCAAGCCATGTTTGCTGCCTTTGGTAAACTATAGCCATCTCAGGCGTGTAGCTGCTTATGCATGTAAATATGGCACAGATCCTTAAGGCTTGAGACTGATATGTGGCACGTACACTAAAAGAAAATGCAGCAACACTTTAAGTCCTCGAGCTTTTGATGATTTTTATAAACGAATATATTTTATTTAAGATCAAGATTTATATTTTATAATATAAATCTACAAATTGGTTACAAAGTCCCAGTTTTTCCGAGTGTTTTGTATATTTGTTTTCACTCCACGACAGATAATTGGCCTACGGAAGTGGGGGGAATGAACGATCATTGTCGTTGTCGGCTTGATTGACAGGTCCAACGAGATGCCGTCACACATTTGCGAGTGCAATCCGAACAATCTGGGCCCACAAGTCGATTCCTTCCTGTTTCGGGTGCTGCTCAGTGGCAGAAGAAGTCCCCGAGCGTCCCCGGTCGAATGACATGTTTTGATAAATTGCTTGATTAATGGACGCATGTGCGTAAATACAGTTTAAGTGCTCCGGAGAAGAAGGGCTTACGTATCAATATCCACGAGTGTGAGCTGGCGAAGGACACTTCATGGCTGTGACCATTAAAAATAATTTTCTTTCGCGGCTCCCGCCTAAAAGCGCACTTGCCACCACAAAGAGCGACAGCTGAAAATGACAAAATCTGTCGGATGCCAGGCCGATGTTCATAAATCAAAGTGACGCCCGCACGCACTCGCTCCCTCATTCATACGGGCACCACGCCGACATTTTCCACATTTCCGCCGCTGCGCTCATTAAAAAATTGAGCGCCATTTGCCAAATGCGAAAACGCGGGGGGGAAAACTCGTGATGGAAGCAGGCAGCAATTGCATGTCCTCCTCCTCCTCTCGCTGGCTTGAGCATATGCATATGCATGTTGGGCGAAGAACTCCACTCGAAAAAAACTAACACATCATAAATCTTGCACAAGCATCCTTTGGCGTTGCGACTCTTACATCTTTCAGCCTTTACGCTCACCCCCTCCTGGGGTCTACAATATATAAAATCTGACTCTGAAAGGCGAAAAGAAGTACAGTGGAATCTCATTAAGTTGGGCTTAAAAAAAGTTTGTCAGTTTTATCAACGGTTTTTATTTTAAATATTAATATTATTCAAGTCGTTCAAAGATTTGCAATAGAAAAACATTTTGTAAAACTCAATTTTCATTGAATATTATTTAATTTTATTTACAGCTTGAAAAAAGAAGCTTCAAACAGTATTTAAAGTAATTCCAGGCTAAAAATCCAATAAAAGGAAAGTTGCACTGTATTTCATATAAAACTACTGTAGGATTTTTACTGTTTTTTAATTACAAAAGCCTTGAAACGTTCCGTTGCTTTCTGGACATATAAGTATGCAACAGAATTTTTTCGCCACAGCCCGATTTTTGCCTTTAACCCCCTTTTTTCATCACCGAGTAGTATCTGTTGCCGCATGCAAGCAATAAGAAATTCGCCAAAGGCCAAGCAAAGGCTCACGTGGCGTTTACCACACCAGGACAAGCCCAAGCTGTCGTCATCTCTTTGCACATGCCAGCCAGTTTTTCCTCAATTTCGCACCGACAACCTCCGTTTTTTCTCTCGTCTGTTTTTCGCCTTCAGGCGCCTGGGGGGCGACTTTTTTGCGAATAGCCACAGCAACAGCTAAACTTGAGACTTTTGGCACGTGCACTTCTTCCTCGGGTCCTTGTTCATCTTGTCCGGCTAAAGGATAACTTCTGCTTCCCATGGTTCAATATGTTCTCTAATGAAACTTGTGTCAACGTGTGATATTGATTGTGGAAGCGGCCAGGAAGGATAGGGAACTGGATAGTGCAGGGATTTGCTCACAGTTTCTCTCCCATATTGCAACTTTCTGTCATGAAAATTGTGTATAAAAGTTTAAACTCTAACTAAGATTTAACTTGATAAAGTATAAAATTAGATTAACACATATTTTAATGAGGTAGTTAAACATATAATGTGGATTTACTTAAGCCATTTAACAGTCTCTTTAACTTTCATAGGAATAAAATTATTTAATCCGTTTCAAATCGTGGAAGCAGCCCAGCCTCGGGCTGTCACTTCTGTCTCATAAAACCTCATTGTCAGCCAATTTTCTTGGCTGCAGCTTGGCAACTCTTTGGCTTGGCAGCCCACTGCAATTTATCTTAATTTTATTTATAAACCTTGTGCCTTTTATTAGGTTTTATATTGTTAAGCTAATAATGAGGCTTGAGTTGCTGAAGCAGTTATGTTTCGACTGCCCTATCCATTTTTTTAGAAGCATATTTACTTCAGAATATCGACATTCAACTTGATTTGTTTTGATGACTTGCCTCCATTTAATTTCCTCCTTCAATGACTTGGATAATCTGGAATTTCCCCGTGCAAACTTGCCACTCTAACTTGACATTTAATACGTTTTTATGCTGCTCTTATCCTGGGTTTTTGATGGACGTCCAACGCTTAACTTTGAGCAACTTTCACCCGTCTGCAAACGGCTATAGCACTTCAACTTCCGCTTTTGCATCCGATATTCGTCCTTTACTACCCCCTCGCCACCCGCTGGTTTTGTTGCGCTTTTCCTATCAACTTTGCAGATTTCCCCCATCTCGTCTCCCTGGGAACCCGGGGATATCGTCTAAGCCTCGAGGGGAAATGCAATTTGCAGCATTACGGCAACACAAAAAATTTGCTTTTTCCCCGTAAGCTGTTGATGCAAGTCTCTTTTTCTCTACGAAAGAAATGAATGAAAATAAATAAATAAGTAAACAGACAACTTAATTCCGTAGTTACACGTAGTTGAAGTTGCTGCTCGTGTTGCTGTTGTTGGTTATCGTCATTATCTTTAGCTCTTCCCTCCTAATAGACTTTGGATAAACTAAAAAATCATAATTGACCTCATTATAACCGTATTTTCTTTTCCGCTCTTCTCTCTGTCTCTTGCAGGTCAGTATCTGAGATGAGTGTCACTTCTCTATATGCCGGGTAAGCCCAGGGACTTAAGCTTAATTATGTTGGTTTTTTTTTTCACTGAATACGCACTGAAAGGGTCTATTGAAAACGGCCACAAAAGCGGTTTGAGCTTCGAACGAATTATTAATTGGGCTTGACGACGACGGCGACTACTTGCCGTATAAAATCCCTTTACCTGCCCGGGATTAAATTATTTTTCGTTTCGTTGGGGAAACTTTAAAAGCGAAAATTCAAATATAAATTTAATCAAACTTTCGCCGAGTGGTTCCAAAATTAACGGGGTTGGAATAAGCCAGCTTGAACTTGGTTTTTGCTTTTGGCAACTCGTGCGGCCTTTATAATTGCCATAAAAAATGAAAACCAACACAAAGTTTAGCCAAGCTCCGCAGGGAAAGTAAAAGCGGTCGAGCCGAGTTCAGTTTTAAATAAAGTTCAAGTGCCTGTAAGCACAATATTTTATGTTGTTCTTTTTAGTTTTTTGTTTTAATAAATTCAGCTGTATGTATTTATTAGCAAACCAATC
Organism: Drosophila ogumai; assembly: GCA_018904815.1. NCBI lineage: Eukaryota > Metazoa > Arthropoda > Insecta > Diptera > Drosophilidae > Drosophila > Drosophila ogumai. The sequence goes on along the minus strand of JAEIIJ010014201.1, from coordinate 56,591 downwards.
TCGCCGACACTTGAAATGTTTTTATTATCTTAAAGAAACCCAGACAAAGCAGTAATTAGAAAATCAAACAGAGTAAGTCAAGTGGAAAAAGTGCAATATGTTTATCTTAAATGCACAAAATTATAGCCAAAGAAAATGCATAGCATCTGAAATAATTTCCAACATTTAAGGATTAAGTGCAAACAATTAATAAACCATTTCATGCTGAAAAACAATCGAACAATTAGTGTAAATCGAGCGGTTTATTTGGTTATTTCGTGCATATTTACCTTCTGTAGCTATAAACGAGGACATTTCTGTTATAAATTGCTTAATTTTTTTCCCCAAGTGTTTTGTTCGTTGCCGCCTGCGTACGACATGAAATGAAATACAAACTCATGTATAACAATCTGGGTAAATAAAAAAGTGGCAGAGGGAAGGAGTGGACCGGGACCGACTGAGAGTGGGGAAGTGAAATGCCAACAAACGACAAAAATTGCGGTGGAGCAAAGTTGCTGGGACTACTCTCGGAGTTCGGAACTCACAAAAGCCCCTGGCATATGCACTTTTTGCGCTGTGTTTGCCCAGCGCAGAATGTGGCGCAGAACGGGGGTCGTCCTGCTGCGGGGTCAGCGAATGTCATTGTTAAAAGTTGCGGGGATTCTCGCCACCCTCGGTGCTTTTATTCTTCGTTTTCGTTTCCCGGGAATTGCAGCACAGTTAAGGAATGCCAAAAATCGCATTGCTCCCTCAATGAATTATAATGCAGAACCGTTCAATCTGTAGTGTCCCGCCGGATGTAGTATGGCGAAAAATCCCAGTGGTTGGTAGTCGGGATCTTTGCATAACACATCCCGCAATAAAAACAGAGCCAAGGAAATCGGTCATATGTGCGGGTGTATGGTTTTCCCGGGGTGGCTGTCCGGCTTAATGGTAAGCAAAGTAACTTTTTGGTTTTGTTCAGGTTTTTTTTTACTGGATGATATATGTTTTTATTGAGGCAAAGGGGCAAAGGAAGGGGTTTATCATTGAAAGAAGTCTTTAAATTACATGACAATCTTTTATATTGATTGCAAATAAGAGGGCTTTAAAGTGTTAAGTAATTTTAGGATTTTAAAACCTGCGAAATGCTTGAACATTTCCTAGAAATATTTAATAAAAAGCGGAATATCAAGTTTTGCCTCAGTAACTTTGCCACTCTTTAACTGACTTTAAAACTTACCCATTTTTGACCATTCCAAGCGCTTACCCTTGTCACACATGGCGTATGCTTAATTAATTTTCATTACCCTACGAGCTTTGGTCCTGGGTGCAAAATTCTCGGGGAAATGGACGAGCAAGTAAACAAAGGGCCTTATTTAATTACGTTACTCGGCAAGGGCTACTCAAGCCAACGCAAGTTTTGAGGCGTTTTTGCACTAAGGTTATGTTTCCGTTAAAGCCTTTGAAGTTAACTGGAAGGAAACTTTTTATGGCCAACTTGAAGGCGTCGGCTGGGTCAATTAAAATGCCACGATTTCTGCTGACTTTGTTTGTTGGCAACGATGGGCTTTCAACACATGCGTCTGGATGTGTGAGTGTGTGTGTTGCTTAACTTATATTGCTGGCAATTGGCACGTAAAGGGTTAATTGTCAGCCAGTCAGCAAAATAGCTCCAAAGTTGAGTTCATCGATTTTACATAACTTGCACATGCTGCTGTTGTTGTTGTTGTTGCTGTTGTAAGGGCCACCCATTTTCTCGAACTTTTGTACTTCACACTTCACCTTGACGCCCTTGCCTTGCTTTGCCTCTAGTTTGTTGGTTTTTTGGCTACTTCCGTTGCTGCGGGCTGCCTTGAGACTCATTATTATAAAGGTGCCAGGCTAAAAACACCTTCATGTTTGATTTAAATTTAAATTAAAAATCACTCATACGCACCATTTGACAGGGATACTGACAGCTGCGACTAGAGCAAATAAAAGCGCTCCCATATATTGCACAAATGTCAAACACCTGGCCAACGCCACTATATATAAAATTCATTTTGAAAGCAAGCCATCAAAGTGCCCCAGACTTCCCATACACTCACTCACCCTCAATTCACCCTGTATCCATTTTCCCCCGATCAACAAAAGCTTAGGAAGAGAGTCGGGCTGAATTTTAAAAGCCCCTTCCAACCATCGACCAGCAATTAAGCCAGTTTGTAACAATAAATTTCAGTTGCTGGCAGCAGCACGAGGTGTTTGCCAACTGTTCAGCTATATTGACTTTCAATTTGTGTGCCGGCCAGTTGGTTGGAATTTATTTTTAAGCTTCCTTTAAGGGCCATCAATTCAGAAGTTTTATATTGGAAAGAGAGATGGCTACTAAATATTGAAGGTGTACTGATATCGTTTCGAAATTGATAACAAATGTCTATAAAACTTATTTTGAAGGTTTAAAGATATTTAATTAAACTTAATTCAAGCTTGGATTTATGTCTCAAAAACATTTACATTGCATTTAAAAAATATATTTATTGTATATAAATTCTATAACGGTATAAAGTATATTTTTTTTTAGTTTTTGATTTATAAATAAACCATAAATACCAATATTCAACTGTTACTTCAAAAGAAAAAGCAGGAGAAATACAGGAATTTCCTTTGAATGCATATGGAGTATATCCATTATATATTACAATTCGGGTCTCTATGGATTGGCAAACATTTGCCAATTGGCAAACAAATGCCAAATAAATCAAAATCAAACAAGAAGAACTGCAGCAACCCCTATGAAAAAGAAACCAAAACCCCAATGGTGCCCTTAAAAAGTTGTTCCCTTGGCCGCTTTACAAGCCGAGCTCGCTCAGTTCACCCCACCTGCAACTCACCTGGTTTCCCCGCCGCCTACCCACCCACCTGTGCTCAGTGCTCCTCGCCCCACAATGCGCTTGTACAAACACGTAATCGAATAATCCAATTTGTTTGCGCAAAAACTGAAACTTTTTCATAGGGCTTCAGTTGACGATGCCGCGCCGCCGTGACTCAGACCCCTCGGCCCCGTTCGCCTCTGTGGCCCTCACCTTTTGAGCTAATTGTTTGAGTGAGTTTCGGATTTAAGTGCAGATCCACCATCCTGCCGGCAAGCCCCCACGAAAGCCCTACAGTCCTTGTTCGATTTGGAATTGTCTGTAAAATGATGTAATTGTAACTCGGCACTTGGGATATCGATAGTTACCTCAACTTTTGTGTCGAGCGGTTTGAGGTTTTCTGGTGTCTGAAATCGTGGTATTATGAGAGGAAGTGCATTGGTTTATAGAATTCTGAGAAATTTAATTGGGACTTATAAAAGGCTAATTGTTTAGGCTCTTTTACTAATCTGAAATATAAACTTAAATAGCTTAAGACATTTTGTATTTGGCTGATACTTAATTTTGTTCTTTTATATTGAAGAGCTGGCCTAATTATAGTTACTTTTCTAGCCTGAATTCCCTTGAAAAGGATATCCGCAGAATTAGCTAGGAAATACTGAGCTGTAAATCCTTTTTATGGCCACTATTTTCCTTTCATTTACTCAAGACCATTACTTTTGGTTATGTGAGCCTTTGTTCGTCTTGCTTGAGATAGCCAGGACCGATTCTCTCCTCAATTGAATACGGTCCCTCGAACTACTATTTCCACTTCCATTGAAATCCTTTCAAGCAACTAATCCCCGTCATCGTTTCCCCTCCCTGGCGCTTTGGCTTTAATCAACCTTTTGTTCCATTCAATGTTGTCGCCGTGTTTGCTCCATTTCCAACCCAACCGATTTAGGCAACTGTATCCTGCAGACTGACCTTTCAATTAAATAAGCGTTCTGTTGGTCACCTAACCCAGGACCTCCAGTTGTGTGTGTTGACAACCGGCAGGTCCGCCACCCACCAAGGCCGCCGCCACCTGCCGTTGGCGTTGTTGGCCATCTTTCCGCACTCACATGGAGGCATTGTTTTTTTGTTGCCACAATCTTGTCAAACATTGGTTGCCCTCCTTTCGAGCAGAGTTCCACTTTAAAGGCAGCTGCAAATGAATGAAAGAAAATTGCACTGAAAATCAAGCTTCAAAAATAAAGAGAGGATAGTTTAATAAATATTATTCAATATTCTAGAATTCACATGCTTTAAATAAGTTTTACAAAACAAACTTTATAGAATAGGTAATTCTAAATTTAAAGTCCAGGTGCTGTCATTCTCCATTATATTTTCAGTGCAGCTAACCAAAATCTCTACACTTGACGTATACAGATTTTGTAGTCCTGCCTGAAGGCAAATTTTGCACTTCGTCTTTGGCTGCAACTTTGGGGTCCCAGCTGTCAATAGAATGGCTCCGGCAAAGACAGATTTCCAGCTCCCAGGGATGAGCGGATGAATAGCTGGCTAATCCAGCTGCTTATTACTGCAAGGAGAGACGCTTGTGGCCAAAGTAATATGCGCTTTCAGCCCGAGACAAACAGCGGCAAACTTATCCTATCCTCCGTCCTCCATCCTTCGTCCGTTGGTGTGCGTGCGCCGGAAGCCTTTGTGGGTTAGGGGTGAGCATCAGGTAACAGGACAGGAGGCAAAGGTGAGAAGCGAGCGGAAGGAAGGCAGCAGGAGCGGAAGCACGGAACGCGACACTTTATGACTAGGACGGGGGGCAGGGTGTGGTTAGCTTTGTCTGGATGTGCTGCCAGGCCATGAAATGGCAGCTGACAAGCCGGCAAACTCTTTTCTACACAGAAAATATGAAACTTGAAATTATATTATAATTTTATTACAAGAAGAAGATTTAAAGTATATAACTAAATACTAAACAATCGAGATTGAACATAGAAAACTTATATTTTTCCAGTTGAAATTGATACATTTTCTTAACGTGCACTTTGGTTAGACTCCTCTGCCACCCCCAAACCGATTCAGCAACCCCTCGACTGGAATTAGGATTGCATTGTCTAAGGGCTCAGCTCAGTTTTCTGTTCGGTTTTTCAGCTTTTCAGCTCAGTGTTCTCAGTCCTCAGCGCTCGGTTCTTGGTTCAGTTTTGCAGTTTGTGCGTCAACTCTTTGGCTCAAGTGCGGGCCACATTTCATAGGCTTCCCAGAGCAACCTCCGCACCGAAGACACCCCTTCGATGCTCACCCCTTCGCTGGAAGACGCGACACAAATTAGCCATCTTTTTTGCATTCTCTGCAGTCTTTCCATTTGGCTGAGAACATTTTCAGTTTGCTTTGCAGTGCACAACTGGCAACAGTCGACGGGCTTTATTCGATTCGCTCGCCTTTCGCTAGATTCTTTTTGTGAGGCGGCAAGGAAATTATCAGACAAGTTAACCAAGGAAAAGAATTTAATTCGCAAGTCTCAAACTGAATTTCTTGGCCTGTCGCTGGCTAATTCAATTGCTGTTGCCTGCCAGTGAGAGGAGAGTTATTGCAAATAACTAATTCGGTTTGTGTTGCAAGTGAAACGGAATAAAAATATCCGGATCAGTGGTTCAGTGAATCTATATTTAATTGAATTAAAGAAAACATTGTGGATATGAACTACTTAGAGACCATGTTGTGGTAAGAGGATCAAATGTCTAAAAATGTTATTAAGTCAAAAGCAGAAATAGATTTTAAAATTCAAGAATGCTGTCATCCTTTAATGTTTTTAATCCATTTAATTGCCTTTACAAAACTGAGAAAGTATTTCAATTAATAATGAAAAGACTTTGTAAAAAAATGCATATTTAAATATTTTCAAAGGAAAAGTTTACATAATTTACACGCATTTTATATGCCTTTTCTAAAATCAACATTTTATGTTCTATTAATAGATTCAAATATACCAACTTGGACGTATTAAAAATATATGAGTGTCTAAATATATGAGTGTCTAAATATATGAGTGTTTCTTTATTTCTTTTTTACCAACTCAAGGGTACTCTGTGCGCAATATTTGTTTTGCTTTCGCCAATATTTGTTCACGTAATTTCCTATGGCATCCATCCGCAGCTGCCAAGTTTTTCATGTTGGCTTTTTATTGTTTTTTCCCTTGGTTAGTGGGCCCTTTGGCCAATTGCTGCTTGTTCACTCAAATGATGCGTAAAAATCACATTAGCGGCAGCCGTGCGACATTTTGGCCAGCTCCAAGGTCTCAATGCCCCAAAGTATGCTTTATCTTTCGGGGGAGGTTTGCATCCGTTTTAGCCAATTAAACCTTGGGCTGGTGCGACCTTAGCCAAGTTTTACTTTTTTTTTTTGTAATTTATGATACACGAATACAGGCCAAAATTTTATTGGGGCTCGGGAGAAGAGACCGCTGTGAGTTTTTATAAAATTTTATATAGCTTTTGCGGTTATAAATAAAGAAAATTTGAAGTAGAGTGTGTCTTGAAAACAGATTGTTATTGATCTAATATATATTAAAATATTATTAATTAAAGTTCAACCAATACTATGATTAATCTGGAACCTTTTTCATTATTTTAATTGCAATAAATACACATTTTTCCTTTCACCAATATCTCGTTAGCTCGTATTAGTATTTGGCTTTATGTGCATTTTTGGCCCATCTAGTTCTACTTGATTTTCCATCCTGAACTACACTCGGCCTTTGTGTTCTGCCCATATATATGTGCTTAAGTCCTGACTGCAGGTTTTCATATATATTTTTGCTCCTTTTTTGTTTGCTATTTTTGCTGCCTGTGACTGGCATGAAAAGCATTTTACACATGGCAGCATTTTTTAATTTTGCCAGCCGGCTTTTAGAAATGGAACAGCACCACACACGCGCCGACACACACAGGTGTGCGAGTGTGTGTGTGTGTGTAGTGCAACATGCACTTACTAATTAGAAATAAAAACGCGAACTGTACTTGCTCATTACGTTCTCTCAGCCAGTTTTCCGGTTCTGTTTATTATTTATTTACGCCACCCTTTGGCGCTGGCATTTTGTGCTAAAACATAGGGTGGCTGGTCGCTTGTTTGGAAATAATAGACACCCTGTCTCTGGGCCAAGAACTCCGCCGACGCGTTGGCCAAATCACCGCCCATGGTCTGGCTGATTCCCGTATCCGTGGGGCAGCGTTGGAATCGGGTCAACTGCTTCCATTCGTCGGCCTGACATCCGCGGGATACGAATCCCGTCTGCTGATCTCGGAGAAGACTCTCGGCAAAGAGCATGAAAGCCCGCCAGTGGCTGCATTCGTTCCAAAAGCACCCCGGCTGCTGGCTGCCCCAGTTGGCATAGAAATCCGCATGGCCCAGGGGTCGGTCGAATCCATAGCTGCCCACACTCGTGTGCAGCACCTCCACATAGTCGGCGTCCCCCGGTGCAAGTCGCTCCTTTTCCTGGGCGTATCGGAAGAAGGGCAGAGCCGGATCCAAGGCCCGGATCATTTGAAGTCGTCCCGTCTGCAGGTGCTTTCCCGCCAGCCCTGCCACGTGGGCGCCCATGCTGAAGCCCACCAACTGCAGGTCCTCAAAGCGCAGACCCGCCTCCTGATGTAGGAAGTCCACGAATTTGGCCAAGACCTGGCCCACTGGCTTCACCCGGTAACTGGCCGTTACGTAGTCTGCTATGGCACCGCGGCCCCAGTCCACTGTGAAGATATTATAGGTGCCATTATTCAGATCGAAATAGGGTGGCAGCAGGGCAGTATATATGTTGGCGTTTGCATTCCCCAGCCAGCCATGAATCAGGATGCTAAGGAAGATAAGAGATAATGATAAAACATCGTAAACGGACGATCCCCGGTCACTTACCGTGTGGGATTGAAGGGATTGAAGCGAGACCTACGCAGAGAGGCCGCATCGTAGAGATTCACCTGTTCGCTGGTGACCGCCACCAGGTCCTTGTTCATCACGTTGAGGCCAAAGGCAGCGGTCAGCGTGCTGCCCACGACCTGCTGGAAAAGTCTTCGATGCGGTGGCTCCTCGGCTTTCGGAGGTGAGTTCCTGGCGAGCGTGTGCAGGTGGAAATAGGTGTGGTGGTCGGCATTGTATAGCAATTTGTAGTCCGGCTGCAGTCGGAGTAACTGCTGTTCAACCGTGCTGCTGCTGGGCCCGCTGGCCAGGTTGGGTCCTCCCAATATTGGCAGCTGGCCGGGACTCATTAGGCCAGACAGCAGTGCCATTTGTGTGTCAAAGTAGTTGGCCTGCCACCGCCGCCGCTCATGGCCCCGATTCCCCATCCGCATCAGCATCGTTCTCATTCTGATGGCACTTTCCACTTCATTTGTCACTTTTACTTGCACTGCGGGTCTTGGCCTCACCTCCGCCTTCATCTCCATATCCTCCTGCAATTGATTGTTGTCTGCAGCGGCATTATAGTCCCCGAACACCATCTCAAGCCCAGGCCGGGCCCTGTAATCAGGCTCTGTCAGCCTTGCCGCAGCGAGCCACAAACAAACTGGTGTCAACGAAATGAAAGTGCATTAGGCTCGAAACTGTGCAACTAGACCAATCGGCAAATGAGCAGGGCACACAGACAAAAACCAATCCATTGGATGGGCTTAGAAATTAGTGGATTGAATTGCAAACTAGAGTCCATAAACACTTTCGCGACACAACAATTTCGGTTTAGTTAGAGAAGAAGCTTTTTGCAGTCGAAACTCGTGGATGTTAAGGGTGAATTGTATGTGTAATTAGGTTATCGATCTACTACTATATTTTTATTTAGCATGTAACCCGATAAACAGAAAATAGATCACGGAAAAGCAAGAATTTCAAACAAAGTTATAGTAAAAAATACATTTAAAAAGAATAATTTTATTATTGAATATGTTTTTCATAGAATAAAAAAAAATCCTTTGACTAATTCAGAGTTTTCCCTCAATTGTATTTTGTTACAGAAATTAAAGAACTTTGAAAGGTCTTATTTCTGTTTATGTCATAAATTGTCTTTTATTAATTATTTAAAAAAAGGAGCACAAACATATTGGAAAAAATATAATTTCTCACGCACTTTGTTTTGTAAATTTGTTTACTTCTTTTTATTTGTAAATAAATTTGTTTGTTTCCCGGTAACATTTATGCTGACTCATTTCGACAAATATTTTTCGCTGGGTGAGAATCGAATGCTGTTCCAATCAATGATAATGATGATAGTCACCTGCCTGAAATAAGACAACCGAGTGCACAGCAATCCGCATCTCTCGAATATCCGTTCCTTCCTCAACGAAATGGGACTGACAACTGAACTGATGTGGGCCGGTGTCTTTGACACATTTTCGATCATCTCTTCCCGAGCTGCATTTCTTTCTCCCCAGCTTTTTCGGCTGATTAATATGCAGAACTTCACACTTATTCTCTCACTCGCAGCCTCAGCTTCTTCATTGATTTTTTCTTAACAAGCGGCAATTGTTAATGGTTGAGTTGGCCGGAATTACCGTGTGAGTGCTCTCCCATTAGCTGCTAATCTGTTGGGTCAACAAAAACTCTGGAAGTGAGTGGATGCGGGCCCAAGGAAGGCAATCTGTGCCAGTGACCAACTTTTAGGCCATTTAGCACTCGAGACATTTTTGGTATAGGTCATTATAGGAACTATAAATATATTTTGGCTTTTTAAAGATTAAAATTCAACGTAATGAAAATTTAAATTTTAAGGATTTAATTCTGAAAGTATTTTGCCATCAGCCCCAACTTTAATCCTTAGTTTAACATATTAAACTGCAATATTTTGTTCTGAGCCAGTATTCAACAGTCAGTTATTGACAACTTTCCGGCATTAAAATATCAACAGTGGTTACTCTGGCTTTCGGAGCTCAACTGAAACCAAAGCCACATAATAGTGACCACGATTGCTGGTTCTCGGATTGTACTTTCTCTTTGGTCGGTCTGCAATGTGAGCAATTCGCTTTTGTTGCATATGAGTTGTATAATTTCAATTAGCCTACATTTAAATTCTTGGCTTTTTCAGCTTAGAATTTACATCACAAAGAACTTCTGCAGGGGACTAATCCACTCAACACGAAGTCTAATTTTAAATTTAATTTTGTATTCAGCAAGAAAAATATCTCCTAACCCAATTTACCTTATCCTGTCTATAAAATTAGCATGCATATGCCTCTGGCAAAAACATACTAATCGAAATTTCTCCTTTTTGTTTACTTTGCAGGTAAGTTCACATATTTCCGCGAACCGGAACCGCGTGAGGGAGACCCCACCGCGACCACTCCGCCCACCGGAAGTGGTGTTCGCCATTTTAACGACATCCGGCGCGTGCATTTCTTGTCTGGAAAATAAGGAGCAACGAAGCAGGAGCCCTACATAAAGCTGTTTTCCTCTGGGTTTTATCGGTGATCGCAGAACGTGACGAAAACAACGAGAGCATAAAAAATGTGTAGGGGTGAATAACAGCAGATAAACGAAGGTAACCATATCGCAGACCCCTCTCGTATCGGGATTTTTTTGTTCATATTGAATATTATGATGTCACGGGGCATGCGAGGACATTTCAATTCCCCCAGCGAACACTTCCTTTACGGGCTCTGATGATGTTGATACGGCACAAGTTCAATGTACAATCTTTTGTTAGTCGCTGACTGGATTTCTGCATTTGCATTTTTTGCAGCAACGTCCCCATTGTTGTTGCAATGCGACACTCAGACAGGATTTGTGTTTTTATGCGGGAGCAGGAGCTGTAGATAGAGTGGGTATGAAAAACAATAACGCGACAATAATCGATTAAAAACAGCAACTGCGAAAAGGAACTCCAGCCGTCTGAGCTTTGTTTGCCTTTTACTTTATGGCCGCAAGCTCAAAAATGTCACTCGAGTGACTTTTATTACGAGGATATTCAAAGGCTAGCCAAGGGAGTAGGATGTTTGGTGCCCTGGTACTCCGGTACTCCGGTACTCCGGTCTATTTGCCCGCAGAATCCTTGAGCCGGTCTTTGGTGTCAGCATTTAGCAGACGAGTGTGCTGCCCCCAACCTTCCACCGCACATATGCGGGCGTGTATCCTTCCCTGACTTGCCTCCTCGAAAAAAGCATTTTCTCAAGTGGCACTTGTCGCACTGCATCCTGCGAGCATAAGCAGGATGCGTCGCCTCAAAAGCCGCTGAGTCAGCCCCATATCCTTCTGTATTCCTCTCTAGCGGCGCTGGGTTGTTGTGTGCAAACAATGAGCGGCATAAACGAATTTGTTACATCAGTTAAGGCCGAGAGAAATTGTTGACATCAAATTTTATGGCTAGGCAAAGGAAGTATCACTTCAGAAAAGTATATTAGAATGTGAACTGGTACGGGGAATGGAAGGCTGTTGAAGCAAACTATTTGAGGGGCTTTCCTGTTTGGCATTTATTGCTAATTATTATTTGAACAGATAACCTTATATAAGGTTGAACTTATTTTAATTGGGGATATACACTTGATAACTGAGCAGAGAATATAAACCAAAAGTTTGAGGAGGGTTAGGAAGTCTATAAAAATCATTAGGATTGATTTTAGAGAAATTTAAATATAGTATTTTTTAAAATGTATTGATTTTCTCATCCTAAAGAAATTTTGAATACATTTATCGTTTTCAGATAGTCTTTGTTAATTGGAATTGAAATATTAATTTTTACAAAGAGTTTACATTTCCTTTAACATTCTGTTAACAGACATTCGTTGTTATCCTTTATCCGCTAGCATTGAAAGCTTATGCACCAAGCTTTTATCAGAACTCAAAAGCTTCAAGTCCTGTGTCCAGGATACTCCTATGTTCCATACGCAGAAAGCTTAGTAAGCCAGCTTTTGGCATCCTTTTTAAAGGATGTGTGCTTTTTGTGAGCTTTTACACGCATCTCTGTCTGCTATTACTACTTTCTTTAAGGATTTTCTGCCAAAAATATTTGTTCTCTAATAAATTTATTAAAAGTTTAAATAATGAATATTTGATATTAATCAATTTATATTAAAGTACATAAATTTTATTAAATAAAACAAAAACAGTAAACTTGTAAACATTAAAACAGCAACCAAAGCTGAAGTCCCTCTTATCCTTTCCTTCCTTAAGCTAACTGCTTCTATTTATAGGAAACCCTTTTAGTTAATTTCCCTGAGAGAGCCTTGAACCAAGAGGAACTTCCGACCCGTCAGAGTCCTTCAGACGCCAAAGTGGCCACTTGCCTGTGATGTCTGGTTTTGTGTGACAACCTCAAGTGGTGTCTTTGGAGATTCCCTCGTTGCAACGCATCCTTTCTACCTGTGACACTCTAACGCTGTGATTCTCTATGCAAATGAGCAAATTCTGGCCCTGCGGTCCATGTGTCCGAGCCAACCTGTCGTCCTTGCAACATACTTGTTGAAGGATGCTTGCCGTAATTTGAGACTTTTTATAGGGCGCTGGCCTCACGTTTGTCACACCTTTTAATTAACAAAATTACACTAAACGCGGGACGGGCAAATCCTGTAAGCAATACATGTGTTTGGCTTTTGTCTACAAGTTGAGAAGAGATATAGTACAGTGGAAAAAAATACGACATTAAATCAAGGAAATGAAATATTCAATTAGTTCTCTTCTTTGCTATAATCGATGTGAATTTATTGAATGAATTAGGAAACATTATTTATATAATTTTGTTTAAATTCCCTTTCCTGCAACAATTTTTATTGCCAGTGCACTTGGTCATTTCGCTGCTGTCATCCTGTGAATGAGTGCGAGAAAAAGGGAGCAGGAGTCGTTGGTTTCCCATTTCCGAGTGGCTTGACTTGAAAGCGTTTTTCCGACTGCAGGTCCTCGCCCCTCCTCCTGGAGTATGTGCGTGTGTGTGTGTGTGTGTATTTCTCTTAATGCACTTTCAAGCACTTAATAAGCTCACAAAAGCACCGACAATTTGCATATGGCTGGGTTAAGGGGGCCACGGGGCACCACTTACCTTAACCCTTGAGTTTTTCCGAGCATTTACGTGCACAGCCACCACCACAGCTGCATGTGCTCCTTGTCCTTTCGAAATCCACATCCTCTGCCATTTACAGTTGTGTTAGTGAGTGTGTGTGTGCTGAACGTTTACCTTTTCATCATTTTTGAAGTGCATGAGTGCAAGTGCGTGTCCTGTGTCTCCTCTCTCTCTCTCACTCTCTTGGTGTCTCTCTGTCTGTTCCCATGTCCTTTTCTGCCATCTCACTCTCTCTTTCCCTTTCTATGCAATGCCGGCAAACTTGGTTGGCAATTTTATTTTTAGGTCAACGTAATTTCCGCACTTTTTATCACCAGCTTCCGTGTTCTTTTTTTTTTACATAAGAGTTTTGTCCTGGTTTCTTAATGTTTATTGTTTTGTTATGGCAATCAGTCCATTGAAAGGGTTAATGTTAGGTCCTTAAAATAAAGGTGGTTGACCGATAAGGAAAAGCAAGCTCTTAATGCAGACTAAACACGCCTTGTTCTTGACAAGTTTATTGAAGAAATAAATATTTAACAAAATGGCAGGTAGATATTATTTATATTTTAATTACGATAACTATATTTTAAAAGCAAAGAACGTCTTAAGATTGTAAGAAATTTGTATAAAAATTTAAAACAAACAAAAAGTCTTCAGGTAGTTTATACCTTGATTTCATTTGAGTTTATACACCGAAATAATTAATTAATTGTGCGTAAATCCGTGCTGTTGGTAAGCTTAATCCAATGCCTGAAGAATAATAACTAACTTTCCTGAAGATAAATTGTGTGAAATGTTTCGGTGCGAACATGAGTAATCCTCCTTGAATTAAGTATTCCGCCTCATTGCTCGCATGTCATTTGTGACATATTCGGCTCACACGGAGACCACTTCACTTCCGTTGCAGCCCATTAGGCGGCAGCAACCCTTAATCCTTTATCAGTGCACAAGGATGCAGCAGCAGTAGCAGCACCCTCTTTCCCCGCGATGATTCCTCTCTGTTGAAACAATTTGGCTACCTCAAGCACAGCTAAGCGTTGTCAATTTGATAAGCACAACAAACGCTTGGCCAATTTCGAAGTATTTATGCAAACACACACACAGGACGCACACGCACACACAGCTGCAGAGAAACGCCCAAAAAGGCTTTGATCCTTGAAACAGCCTGTGCATTGCAGGCCGGCAAATTCGAGCATCTCACCCCCGGTGAATCCCCCCTTCCCTCGTTTTGTGGGCCAAAAACCTATGCCTATGCCGTTATCCTGAACAAACTGCAGAAACGTGAGATGGGAGAGAGCAACCCTTAGCGAGGGCTTCTCGGATCCAGATTCGGACGCGGATTCAGACTCAAACTCAGATCCTTCCCCTCTCTCTGGCGACTGCATTTAAATCCCATTTTTCAGCTGTCCCTGCTCTGCTCTCAATCTCTCCATCTACCAATTCATCATCTCTTGCCTTTGTTGTTGGCCAAAATCCTTGTCATCTTTTTGCATTTCATTTTTTCGTTGTATTCTAATGCAGTTCTCCACCAGGATTATATTTAGGGGTTGACGACCATGATGATGATGTTGATGCTGCTGATTCTGGTGCAACTTTTTGGCATCTCCTTAGGACTTATCCGGCTTTTCGGGCTGGCAACAGTTTTCTGATGGAAAAAAGGGGGGCCCCCTTCTGCCACCCCCGTAAATGCCATCCTTAGAAACTCCCACGAAAAGCGAGAAAAATCAGGGAGTGGTCGCTGTCTCGTTTTTGGGTTCTTCTTGGCCTTTTGGTTATGTCGAAAGTGAGTTAGCTTCCCGGAAAAAAATAATTGGAAATTCTAGCAAGGGAAAAGCCTACATTATAAAGCATACTTTCGTTAATTTTGTTTAATTTTTCCCGAGTGACTTTGATTAATTTGCTTGGCTTTTGTCTACACAAAATCCCATTTCTCCCTTTGAATTTCTCTCATTTCCTTTTCTCCCTCTCTCGGGTTCTCTCTGGCTGCCTCTATCTCTCTCCTTCCCGCTCGTATTCTCTCGCTCGCACTGCAGATTTTGCAGCATCCTGCTTATCCCTTTTCGTCCTGATACACACTCACACTTACATACGGACATATACATGCACGTGCGTTGTGTGTGCGTGTGTGCGAGTGTCCTGTCCTGTGTGAGCTTTGAATTAAAAATGGAAAATTGATTTTTCCGGTTACTCATATACACACACAATCACATACAGTGCGTGGTGCGTTTCTGTGTGGGAGAGTGTGTCTCTGTGTGTGAGCCTGGCTTTCCCAAAGCCGGAAAGAAGAAAGTTCGGTGCGTTTTCCTTGGCGTTTCGGAGTTTTCCGCTGCTCGTTGCTAATGACGCTCAACAATGTTAATGCCCCGACCCAGCAGTAAGCTATAATATAGTGTTACAATACTGCTGTGACAGGACAATATCAATGGCAAGCGTCCGTCCGATTTGCGCGATATATCCTTATGGATTTGCCCTGCTCTTCATGTTCTGTGTGTATCCTTTTTGTATCGCAACACTTTTCTATCACTGACACACTGCAGGCGGAGGCTATCCACGGGTTATTCGGGTTAGTTTTTGAGTTTGCTGTGGCCCGGTTTTGAGTAGTCCGAGGGATCCGTCGTCATCCGTCAGCCGTTGTCCGCCATCGGTCCGGGAGAAATTGCCCGTACGGATACCCAAAGTTGACTGAAAGGCAGCCCAGGGAAGCAGCGGCCGCCGTCGTCTCGTTTCTCGATTTTCGTCGGCTTGCCGAGGGTTGCGCGCGCATTCCAATTGCAGAATATCTCCCCCGATTTCAGGGGGTTGCTTCTGCTTCTGCCGTCGGGCCTGGCTCTCTTTTCCTCGCGCCCTTTTCGGATGGATTTATGTGTGTCCCGCCGCCGGTGGCAGAAGTGGGCCTTTGTAGGGCAGATTTTTGCTCTGTGTACGGGAGTCGGCGGAGTCGGAGCTTCTTTGTCGAGGGTGGTTGCTGCTTCCAGGCAGCTTCGCTGCCTTGCTGCTCTTCCAGCGCTCTGAAATGGAAGCCACCCCCCGAGTGCATATACATATGTACGTATATATGTGTAAGGTATATGATATATAGACTTTTCCAAGCGACGCGAGCGAGCGAGCCAGCTCTCCGTGTTGAATTTATGCGGCGTTTTCCGTGGCACTCTGTGCTCTTTGGCCGGTGCAAGTGCCATCCATCAGCAGAGACCGCCCCAGCCCCCCCTTTAGGCAAAATCAAATGCAAAAACAATAAGGCAGGCAGGCAGGCCATGCCATATGCTTTTAGCCAGGCTCGAATGCAAAGGGTTGCCAACCATCGCGTTTATGCATTCTGTGGCATTTTTCTCAATGAAAACACTGACGGGCTCTCTCGCTCTGAATTGCAGTTTTGTATCTACATAAATTTCAATGCAGGCCGCTGGCGGGTGGTGGGTGGTGGGTGGAAAATGCAGGCCAAAGGGCAAAACGACAGGTGAGCGAGGGAAATTGTTGCCGAGGCTGTTCAGGCGCAAATCCATGCAATTTGTTGGTGGCATTTCTCGAGTGTTTTCCTTGTTTTGCGAGACGGATCCGGTAAATTGCATTGCAATTTGCTTTTGTGGCCCAAGGGGGAATCACCGGAGTTTTTGTTGGATTGAGTTGGTTTCACATTGCAGTTTGTCATCGGATTAGAAAGTATTTTGTCCTGACAAGCTGCTCTGAGCCAAGGCTGCTGCAAAGGACATTTCACTTGGCGACAGCAAATCCTTATTGCCGGGGGAATAGATTGACGATTTCAAAGGCTGCATAAAACATGATGCTGCAGGGATGTACAATGTTTTCCTTAATCTGTAAAGTGATGCATTCATTTTTAATTAACCTCACCTTGTAAGGGGATACTAAGGGAAATCCATTAATTGGGGACACTTTGGGATTTCTGTTACATTAAATGTGTATCTTTTGAGGATTATTTCCTACATGTACTTCTTACCCTTACTTCTTTAAGAATTTTCTTATTATTAATATTATTAATGCGCAAATACTTGTAATTTTTTAATAACCTTGATATAACCTTGCTTTGATCATTAATTTATTGAAAACTCCATTAAGTTTTTCATGCAAGCTCTTCATGCCTAAAATATCAATAATATCATTTATCAAACAATTAAATAATTAGCTAGAAAGCAAACACTTACTCAAAATAATGCCACAGTTATAGGATAGTTTCTAATTATCTTCTACTTAATATTATGAAATTATTTCCACTCGCCTTTAACTACTTAATTTACTGGGCAAATGTAACTCTAGGGGAGGCCATAAAAAACAGGATGATGGCTAGTGGCACCAAGCACCTTCCCCGCTGTTTATTTGACGCAATTAAAATGCGTGAGGGGACTTTTATACAAAGAGTGCGAGGAGGATGAGGGAGGAGGAGGTTAAGTTGTTAAGTGCGCCTAATCGAATTACATATCGCGGTGGCGACTGCTGATGTCATCGTTGCTGTCGGCATAGTGTTTTCGGCATTAATTTCCCAAGCCAAAGCCAGGGCCCTAACACATGCCAAATCCTTGCCAATAGCCGCCGATACCCCTTACCACCGGTAAAGGGCTTCTTCTTTTTAGCATTTCATTTTTCTGGGTCAGTAGCCATAAAATTGACAGACAGACGTCTTTCACACGACAAAAAATCCTGCAGACGACGGCGACGTCGCTTCGGAAAAGTTCAACAACCGAAGGAGGAAAATCAACACACTCACATACGTGTGCCGGAGGAAAACTCCCCCTGCTGCCGCGCAGCAGCTGCGCGCTTGCCTTTCAACATCTTCATTGAATTATTTTGCAATCTATTTTAATAAATTTCATATCCTTTGGCATTATTTCCCATTTCCTGTGCCAAAAATCAATAACGCACAACATAACGCAGCCACGATTTTTGTTTTTCCCCGCACACACACACACATGCGTTCAATTTAGCGCACACCCACAGGACACACGCACACATACACACACACACCGACACATAGGGGAAAGAAAAACCTGGTCTCAATTTAAGACTCTGAAAATTGTCCCAAGCAGCAACCAATTCCTTTTTTTCCTGCTATTTTTTGGGATTTTTTCCTTTTGCCCGCTGGAATCCCCGCTTTTTCGGATTGGTGGAAAGCGCAGGCGCCCTGGAAAATGAGTTTATGTTTTTGGGATATGGCAGGAAAGAGCAAAGGAACCAACGAGCGAGCGCTCGGGCGCAGGCATTATTAAGGGGCGGCGATGTCCACACACAAAAGGTACAGCAATTTGCCGAAGGGCATTAACAAAACATATTCATATTTAAGTAAGTTATTTATTTTGTTTCCACTTAGTTACAAGCGGGCAGGCATTCGTGCCGAGTATCCTTCTATATATCATGTGCGAAAAATGCTAGTTTGGGCAGCAACTGTTGCTAAAAGGGACTTGGTTTTCAGGGATCCTTTTCTTTGTTAAATTTATTTGTTTTCGGATTTTTAATGAATATTTAAATTATGACAAATGTAGCTTATTAAATTTATAGTTAGATAACTACAGAATTGCCCATTTTTATTTTTTTAAATAAATAAATATTAGGTTTTGTCCCATTTGTATTTGACTTCTACATGGACCTTACACAACCTTTGACTTTAATTTTACATGTATTTTAAATCAACCAAAAAGTTCAGCTACAGTCCGCTGAGAGGCGCCACTACAACATATGTACAAATAACAATGTAAAAATGTGTAGTTTTGTTTTTTTTTTTATTTTATTAAAATTATTAAATTTCATTAAAGACAAAACAAAAAACCCTTTTTAAAAACGTATTAAAAATATTTACTCTAAAGAAGAAAATAATTAATTAATTAATTTGCCTAGTGCAATCAGTTTATTTAATTAATTTAATAGAAAGCATTTGGCTTGGCTTAAAAACCGCATTATACCCCAAATTTCCTTTCCTTATAGATCAGTCTAGCTTAGGAAAATATACATATATTTATTTATAACTTGCGCAAGAAATACCATTTCACAAAACAAGATCAGGGGCTTCATTCTCTCATTCCTTTCCGCTGGTCAGTAATTTTTGTAAGGTTTCCCAACTCGAATTTCACTTGCCAAGCCGGTTTAGCTTCCTATGCTGATATCCTTCCGTTTCTCCGTATCCT
The DNA here is from genome assembly GCA_018904815.1 of Drosophila ogumai. Taxonomy (NCBI): domain Eukaryota; kingdom Metazoa; phylum Arthropoda; class Insecta; order Diptera; family Drosophilidae; genus Drosophila; species Drosophila ogumai. The sequence goes on along the minus strand of JAEIIJ010014201.1, from coordinate 37,662 downwards.
TTTCGTTATGACGCTATCCTAGCTTATGGCCAAACTAATAGCCGGAAATCGAATGGTCAGACTTATGTGAGAAATGTTGCCAATGCTGATCTGACCCCTAGACCAGGCCGATTTTCCTAATTTTCCTCAACTATGAAGACAGTGGACATGTCAAATGATGAAGTGTATATAACAGATGCTGCGCCTTGAAATCACGCGCCTAAGAATGTGGCGACACCAATCACCCCGGTAGTGACGCCGACGTGGACGGCCACTTCTGCAGCACTAAGACCATTGTCATCATCATCATCATCATCATCGTCCTCCGGAACTGTAAAGGATGGAAAATGTTGAGTTTAAATGAACATGTTCAACGCCTCCCAACAACGAACAAAAACAACTGGAAAGCGCTGAAAACCCAAGCTCAAAAGCTAACTTACATGGAGGACCATTCGTGTCGCCTTGTCTGGCCAAAAGCGCCTCAGCTGGCACTGGGTAGTCATCTCGACCACCCCACTGTAGATCCGGACACTGGGATTAAACAGATTTCGTTATAACTTGCACGGACTCACCTTGCGACTTTTGGCTTTGTACCAGGGTCCGCTGCGTGTCTCGAAGTCTTCGCAGCGAGCGGAACCCTTGGTGAACCACACATCATCCTTTTTGAAGCCCATTAGAATTATGACGGTTATTTTCATTATCAAAGCCAATGTACATATCCCTAGGATGGGGATGACCTGCGGGATATCAACGCTTACGTTTAGATATGCAAAAAAATTCGTTAATATAAAATGTAAAATATTGAAAGATGATCTTGATATAATTATAGGAATACGTAGATAAAAATACAGCATTTATTTAATTGGGTTTTCAGGGAAAAACTTTATTTGAATTAAAAGTTATAACAGTTGACACTATATTTATAATTATTTATTTTAAAAAGTATTTTCGTTATAATTTCATACTATTGCTTCTTTTATTTTAGAATTTGATCCACATTTTTTATAATTAATCGACTGTGACCATTGGGTATAATTTTCCTGCAATTTTTTAAATTGGTAGATTAAAGGAGATAGAAGTTGGATTGATTATACCCACGGCGAACCTAATACGACAGCTTTATTTGAGACCGCTAGACCTTGGTCGAGATTGGTTCCGATTTGGCAGATCTTGGTCTGACCAAGATCGTTCCGAATTTAGTGGATATGATCAGCAATTCTTTTTCTTGGAATTTTGTGATTGTCCTTTTGACAGTCTTGACCTTCTACTCATAGGATTTCGCTACTGCCCAACTTCTGTTTAGGTCCTCTCAGAAACTGAAAAGCCTGGAGTTTAACCATTTACCAAATTTGGGTTTGGTTACTCACACGATTCACCTGCAGGGTCGCCTTGGGCTTCAATCACTCCCCTTGGAGTCTCGCATTTTTGGTTGAACCTCAGAAACTATTGGAAATTCAGGAGATAGCTTTAGCAGAAGCCGTACTTAGTTGACGGGGCTTACCTTCCGGTATGTTGGTTTATACCACGGTCCTTGTCGGGTCTCTTGAGCCTCGTAAAAGGCAGAGTTTGCGGTATAGGAGACATCGTGCCTGGTCAGAGCAATCTTAAGCCACCAAATCACTTCTACGCAAATCGCAACTCCCGAAATCACTAGTATGGGTATGGCCTGAAAAAGGAACCCATAAGAGAGGCTTGCAAAGAATTTCACGCAATATTCTTGCAAAAAATATATATTTCGAGCCGTAATCGCGAAGGTTTGCTGGTTTAAAATCAGGCAGAAGCACATTAGGATAAAATTCGAACCATATCAATTAATGAGTGTTAAAAATCCAGCCCTAACCACAAACACTTTACCTTCTCAAAAAGGAAATTAAAACAAAGCTTGCTTACAAATCGAATTCTTGTGGTTGGTAGTCATTTAAATGCATTAAAAGAATTACAAAGGATTTAGACTGATCAAATTTATAAAATGTTATTATCAAATAAAGTATAAAAATGCCCGGCTAATGCGTTAAAATTCTCACTTTTCTGTCGTAAATCATTCATAGATTTATTTTCCATTACTTCATTTCTCAAGTGGACTTTCCAACATCTCTTAGCACTTCACTCTTTTAATTGCCAGATTTATCAAGAAACTCGTAAGAGCATCCCCAAAAGGTTTAAAAATTACTAAATAAATTGTATAAACTTAAATTAGTGACAGTTGAAATTGCCTATCGATATGGTTATCGATATTAAGATTCCAGTTTGGTAGTCAGGTTTGAAACACTGCAACCCCTACAGCTTTTGGTTACCTGACAGCCGCCGTGACAGCTGTTCCCGACTGCGACGCCGGCAGAGGCGTCGAGGCAGGCTCGTGCAGGAAGGGAAGGCATGACACTCAGTTTTTCGAGTTACTTGAATCCAACATCCCAAGCTGCGCAGTCGCAACCCAGAGAAAATTCGAAACAAGCAGACAACAAACAACAAAGTCTCGGTAGTACCGCTGTCGTGTTGTTAGAACATTTTCGTTAACGTTTTTTGGCTTTTATTTACGGCTTTTTGTTTTGTCGAAGGGAAATAAAAAAAATCAAAGGCATTGCCATTGGCAACAACAAAGTGAAGAGGAAACGAAAGAACAACAAAGTGAAAGAAGAAGAGCGCAAAAGTTAGAAAGAAAATAACCAAAGAACAAGAAACGTCGTGTTTTTAACCTAAAAAAAAAGTGATAAAAAAAAAAAGTTTAATAAATTGCGAATAGAACTACAAAGACCTAAAAAAGTAGCTAAAAACCCAGAGAAAAACAGTAGAAAGTGTGCTTCGTAAAAGGCTTCAACATTCAGATAAAGCAGGAAATTCACGCGCTCCCGGAAGGCGCCACCATGCTGCATCCCCAGCTGCCACCGCCGCCGACCTCTGGCCAGGATCACCTGCTCAAACCCGATAACTTCTTTTTTGCCCACAGCAATCCCATGGAGAACGCAGCCGCTGCTGCCGCCGCCGCGGGTCTAATTGATCCGCATCGGGATTTGCACCAGGCCCTGGTGGCCTCTATTGCCAACAACGGGGTGGCCGCCATTGGCGGTGGCCTGACCACAGCGGCCGTGCTCAAGAGCGCCACACAGTCCGCTGGAGCCGGACAGGATCAACAGCAAGCGGCCAGCCAGGAGCAGGCCCAGCAGGCCGCCTTGGCCCTGCTCAAGGAGAACGTAAACGCCTCGGCTGGTGTGGGGTCCAACAGCAACGGCCAGCAGCAGCAGCAGGGCGGCAGCAACAAGAGCGGCTCCTCCGGCCGCTCCACGCCCAGTCTGAGCGGAGGCAGTGGCTCCGATCCCGCTCCCGGCAAGCTGTTCGTCGGCGGCCTCAGCTGGCAAACGTCGTCGGACAAGCTGAAGGAGTACTTTAACATGTTTGGCACCGTCACCGATGTCCTGATCATGAAGGATCCCATCACCCAGGTAAGCGGAGAGCCTTCCATTATGTCTTTCCTAGCTATTATTCCCTATTATACCATTATATTTCGAGTTCCATAATCCCCCTGCCTTCGGGTTTACAGCTATACACTCCCTATTGATGTATCGGTCCATCCTCTTTGTGATTTACCTTTGGCACAGCTGCAAGCTGCAGGTTCTCTCTCCTCTTCGTCTCTTCCTTTTCGGTATTCCCGGGTTTAGAATTACAGTTGTTAATTCTTTTCGCTTCGCTCTCCGTCTCGGCTACGTGCCAAAAACAAAGGGAAGACGCGGCAGAAGGCAGAGGAGGAGCAGGAGCAGGAAAACCGAAATCCCAAATCGAATGTAATCAGGTTTTATATGTAGATCAGCCTGTCTGCTACTCCGATTATTGAGACACGAACTCCGAAGAATAAATTCAATTTCCCTGTCATAATTTGTATGCGGGAAGGCTATCAATTTACACTTCCTCTGAAGTGGCCTTTTACACCTTACAGCAGTTTATAGTTTATATTACAAATATTTTCAAGAATTCCAATTTCATAAATAATAACTCAATTTAGAGCCATTTTTGAGAATTGTATTGAATATACCTTAAGGCTTGTATTTCTTCTTTTTTAAGTGCTATATTGATCTAATCAACTAATGAAATTAGTAATTAAAAGAACATTAAGGAAGAGTATTTATAGCCTCATTATCAATACCTAATTTTCTATTAATAGTTAACCAAGAAAATTAAATCAAGGTTTTTCTTAATTACTTGTTAAACCTAAATAATATATTAATATTTTATTGGTAATAAAAATTATTAAAATCTTTTCACCTGAATTCAAGACCAAAGAACACAACCAAATGTTTCCTTAGAAATATCAAAAGTTAGCGGACAAATTTTTTTGGACATTTACCCAATGTCTCTTGCTTTAGTTTCCCTTCGAAGACCCGAGTTATTGCCCCGGAAATTGACTTTCGAAATGCTTAATGCGTTGAGCAATTTGTCCGCTCGATAAGCGGACATTATCCATACATCCTACATGTTTTTTGGTGGGTACCACGTACTACACATGCCACATACTACGATTCATCATCATCGTCGTGGCCGTGGCTCCCCATCGAAAAAGAGCGCGCGCGCGCGTTGCTCTCGGGCAATAAAATATAGCAGCTGCCGCCGCATTGTTCCCGAGTCCTGTTCCTCCGCAGGAGCAGCTGTTCCTGCGAGCGCCTGCTAGTTGGGAGGGTTCCTTGAATGTGTTGCCTGGATTCGGCACAGGACAAACGTTCCTCTGTGTACCTGGGGTGGTTTGCAGCCGAGCCAATTGCGCAATTACGGAATGAGTTGGAACTACGACTGCATGATAGGGCAGTTATAGCGATCGGCTAACGGGGTTGTCGTTGTCCTGTCCCCTCTCGAATAAACTCCGAGAGATATATCGACACACACACACACACACAGCACAGAAAACACCTTTTGTCCCTTCCCCCTGAAAAGCAAGGAATACAAAAAGAAAAGAAAAAAACAAGAAACCAACAAAGGAATGAAGAAAAACAACAGAAGCGAGAAGAAAACTGGTTTACCAACTGTCTCCGGCGGGGCCCCCGATCGTTTTTGAAGACGATCCTGGCGATGAACCGTCTCTGGGGAGTACTGTAGTCCATAAGCACCTAAGATCGATCAATTATATAGCTAGCTTTATGTAGTAAACTATGTACGAATTACTAAATATAACGCATAATTTTAATCAACGTGAAACCACAACCAAAGTGAGGAATCCCTCAAGAGTCAAGGACAAGGCCGGAAGCCACGAAGGAACCTGGTCCCAGGTAACCACGAGATGCCAACCACAGGATGACGATCCAGCGACAGCTTAGGTACATTATTATAAAACAAAAAAAATATCAAGAATAAATCGCCAAGGACTTTAACCTCGTACGCTTAGCGTACTTCAATTACCCAAGACTCTGGCGCATCGTAACTCGTATTTCGTATAACTCTGACCAATAATAATGTAACTGTACTCGTATCTCTAATTGAATGTACTCGTTCTTGTACTCGTACTACTCCGCATTGTGTACTTGGTTTACTCTTAGCGTTTCTCTCACCCAGCAACAAAACGTATTGAAAAACAGTCGAATCTCACGCATTGATCTTAAGCAAGCCTCGAAAAAGCAAAACAAACTAATAACGAGTAACCTTTAGTAATCAATTCAAGCCCTAGTTGGATGAGGCGTGTTTTACCCCAATAATACCTACTTGAACCCACCTTCCTCCCAACTCGGCGCAAGATGAGAGCCGAAATCGTCCATGGCAACCTTCCTTGAGTTGATTGTGTAACATAAATAAGAACCCTAGATTAGCATAATATGTACCCAACGCATACGTATTTGATACGATATAATACCAGCCCCGTAAACGCTAGACTTTTGTTACACTTAACCCATTATGCGAAATTCTGTTTGTGTGTGTTTAGTTGATGCTTTATATTATTTTGTTTGGCATATCGATTACATATAATCCAGTCAAATGCGTACCATATTTGTTTTTAATTTTGTAGTTCGAATATCCATCGAGCAAATGTTTCATTTTGTTGCGTTGATAATAATTTTTCGTTTATGGGATCCTCCTTAAGCTTAGTACATAGAAACCCCAATATTGGCCATAATATTAAAGAATCAAAAATTACAAGTCCCCGTATCTGTAAGTAGATAGTCCAAGTACGTTTCCCCAACAACTCCCCAGCCAATGAACGAATCTCCACCAGGGTTATACTATATACTAGATCTTATAATCTTACTCTTTAGGTAGGTAGTCCCATAGCTTTCATCTCTCTTTCTCTCTGGAATTGTGTACTATAAATCGATCTACTCTAAATATATGCCATAGGCTTAAGCAACAACTGTATTCCCCACATTACTGTAATATACTACGAGAGTTATTAATTAGATTAAGCAAAAATATCATACATTCGAGACTCATTCTTTGTAAAAAAGAGACAATATTAAGTAAACTTAAGCAAAACTAACCGAAGAAAACAAATTGTATGGCAAAAGCGGGTTAATTCCATTTTGAAAAGAACAAAAACAAATGCTATAGAACACATTTTTAGAATATATTTTTAGAACATTTCTACTCTTGTTTTTTGTAATATAAAAGTGCGTTTTAGAACAAGGGAAATTGCCTAATTACATTCTTATTTAAAATTGCTTAAATTAATATTTCACCTACAAAAACGTTGAACTAAAACGCACTAATTCGTACTTTTCTACTATTACCTATCACGTCGACATATGTAATTGCCACACACATTTGTATCCTTGAGTTGAGTTCGCATTCACGGAGAGGTGAACGAAAGTCTTTGGTATCCTCCAGTTTGTCGTGTATATAATATATATATCTATGCCTCCTGTACCTGTACAACATATCTGTATATGTATATCTGGGCTCTAGCGGGGTGTCGCATCAGTATAAAGAGAACACACGTTGAATGCATACTATATTTCGTATTGTTTCTCTGATATATGTACGTTCCAGCTTAGCGAATAACGACCATTATAACGATCGATCTACTTGCGTATAAATATTGGTATTCCGTTAACAAAGCAAAAGTATCTTTAGACAAAACTTTAGTTCAATAGTTGCAAAACTTATTTTATGTTCTTCAATTAAAACTCGTTTGTGTTTACTCCACAAAATCAGAACTAAATGGAAAGCAATGCAAATTTGATGAGCAAAAAGCGTGTAAAGTCGATAAAAAGCCATCTACATACCTGCATAAACTGTATACCGTATCTGTGTTTACATATATATATAAATATATCTATATATAATTTTTAAATATATATTTGTGGAAGATCGAGTTCCGGTCGAATTGATATTGATTCTTACTTTGTTGGACTTTTGCTAACGTTCCGTAGGACATTTTACGATTATTAATCCTAGTTATATAACTACAACTACAATTTGCAATTTAGACTTAGTCGTCCCTCTAGCCGAAGCCTCCAGTGATTGCTCCCTGCTAATCTATCCGTGTTTCTGTTTGTTTCTCTTCCCCGTCAACGTCACATCATCGCCTACACCCCACAGCGCAGTCGCGGCTTCGGCTTTATCACATTCCAGGACCCCTCCACCGTGGAGAAGGTCCTCAAGGTGCCAATCCACACGCTCGACGGCAAGAAGATTGACCCCAAGCACGCCACCCCAAAGAATCGCCCGCGCCAGGCCAACAAGACCAAGAAGATCTTCGTCGGCGGCGTCTCGCAGGACACCTCCGCCGAGGAGGTCAAGGCCTACTTTAACCAGTTCGGAGCCGTTGAGGAGACGGTCATGCTAATGGACCAGCAGACGAAGCGTCATCGCGGTTTTGGGTTCGTCACCTTCGAGAACGAGGATGTGGTGGACCGCGTCTGCGAGATTCACTTCCACACCATCAAGAACAAGAAGGTCGAGTGCAAGAAGGCCCAGCCCAAGGATTCGGTCACACCGGCCGCCCAGCTCCTCCAGAAGCGCATCATGCTTGGCACCCTGGGCGTCCAGCTGCCCACAGCTCCTGGCCAACTGATCGGTGCCCGAGGAGCCGGTGTCGCCGGCATGAACCCCCTGGCCATGCTACAGAATCCCACACAGCTGCTGCAGTCGCCGGCAGCGGCCGCTGCTGCCGCCCAGCAGGCTGCCCTCATATCACAGAATCCGTTTCAAGTACAAAACGCCGCCGCGGCTGCCTCGATGGCCAATCAGTCGGGCTTCGGCAAGCTGTTGACCACATATCCGCAGACGGCGCTGCACAGCGTCAGGTGAGTGTGCAGAACCACCGATCCTTATAGAACACTGAAGACTTAATTCCCTCCTAAACAGGTATGCACCCTACTCGATCCCCGCCACCGCCGCCACTGCCAACGCCGCCTTGATGCAGGCCCATCAGGCGCAGAGCGTGGCTGCCGCTGCCCATCACCAGCACCAGCAGCAGCAGCAACAGCAGCATCACCACCACCAGCAGACCCACAACGCCCAGATGGCCGCCGCCCAGCAGCAGCAGCAGAACCATCACAACGCCGTCGCCGCCTCGAATTCCGCCTCGCAGGCGCATTCGGCAGCAGCGGCTGCCGCCTTAGCGGCCAATGCCGCCAACGGAGCTGGCGCCGCTGGTGCACACAGCCTGGCCGCTGCCGCCCAGCAAGCTGCCCTGGTGGCCGGCAATCCCCTGAATGCCGCCGCTGCCGCCGCCGCCGCTGCTGCCAATCCGGCGGCCGCCTACTCCAACTACGCGCTGGCCAATGTGGATATGTCCAGCTTCCAGGGCGTCGACTGGAGCACCATGTACGGCATGGGCATGTACGTCTAAGTACCAAGGCAAATCCCGAGCGTTTTTGTGTTGGTAATTTGAATGAAACACACACCACACCCACTCACATGGCCCCCCATCCTCACACACACAGCAACACTACTCATCCGAAGTTGGTTTTCCTTTGAGTTTGGCTTAGCTAGTAGGCAGGCAAATATTAAGTATTATATTTAAGGCGTGAGTTGAATAATAACAAATCATAAGCAATACAAAAAAATATGAAAAGGAAGCTAAACGAAGCGAGAAATCAAGGAGAAACAAAATTCAAACCAAAAAAAAAAGTTAGAAGAGAAGCGAATAGGAGGATAACCACATTAAAAAACCACCGATTGTGATTGCGTTTAAATGTAGCCGTTAATATATATAATTTTTAGTGCATAAAAGAGTACCATTAAAAACCTAAACATAAATTTTAACAAAACTAAAAAAAAAATATATAAGTAATAAAGAGTAAATATAAAACCATATTTATAAAATGAAAGCAGCAAGAGCAAGGCATGAATCTTAGTTAGCCAAGAGAAAGGCGCTCATTGAAATATGATCTATTTTTTTGATTTTCCTCCTGCGAAGGCAGTATTAACTAATTGAATGAAAACTTCAAAAGAAAACATTTTGCTCAAGACAAACGCGATCAAAAAACCCAAAATGAACTATTTACCTTAGACGTTTAGTTGAGTTCGAATTTAATTCATACAACAACTGAGTTATACCCTATCTCCAGCCACACATCACACTCTCCGCACCACATCACCCCATCCCGTACTACCCCCTCTCCTCTCTCTCTTACTCTGTTCTTTGTACTTAATATTGTAACCATAAAATACTATATAAAGCCCACGACGAGCAAATCTATACTTTGTTTCGTGTTCTGTGTGCGACTTTGACTTTAGTTTGACTTAGTTGTGTAATTAGCTTAGTCTCCACCCAATCTCAACCATTTGTAGCGAGTAATTTAATAACATTTTGGCATTTGCATCTAAAGAGAGTACTCCATGGACTAGCAGCGTCTTCTTTTGTAGATTTTTAAGTGAGAACTAATTTTTCTACCCCAGCCCCTCCTTAACTCATTATGAAACCAGGTAACACATTACTTTACTCTTACCGTAGTTTATCGTTTTAAAATATTAGACCTATGGCACAATCTTAGTTCTTAATTATATTTTGTAATTATTATCCTTGTGTAGCATTTGCATTTTTATATATTTTGCATTCTACTTCATCCATTGAAACCAACAAACAGAAATCGAAGCAAGGACAACCGCTCCTGATTATTAGTTAAGTATTTTTTGTCTCATTTGAATCGCTTGCATGTTTGAAGTTAGTTTTAATTCCTAGCTATTCATTTGGAAAGTAATCTTTTGCGTATGTAAATATCTAGTTTACACACACACACATTATATGGAAAAGAACAATAAAACATTTGAAGTAACTATTGTGTTTAATAATAAAAAAAAAAGAAACAAGAAACGAACTTTGCTAATTTGTGTTTTCTTATTATTTGTACTCACACAATTTGATTGTATATATATTTGTATCTGATTTGTATTTGATTTGATTTTACCTCGTAATTACTCGTATATCTTTGTTGTGCTGTGCCCCTCTGTCTCTCTACTCTTCTGATCCCATCACCCATGTGTAGAATTTATAATACATTTCGATGCATTTGCCAGTACCAAAAACAGAAAGAAAGTAAACGATTGTGTGTGCGGAGAATTGTTTTTAATTCCTGTAGATTTTGCGGGGTGAGTATGATGTATTATTATTGTTTTTGTATACCAAAGATTTTGAATATTAACTGGAAAATCACTTCGATTTCGAGACCCGTCGTCCCATCATCTTCATACGCGGAAACTAATTTATTTATTTATTTATTATTTACGCTTAAGACTCTTAACACACATTCCAAAACACATGCTATATGGTGCCATTTACTTATCGATATTAATATTTACATTTTTACCCCATTCCTCTGTCAGATCTCGATCTCAGAACCATTGCTTTTAGCATAAGATTGATTTTTACCCTGCCAGAAATTCCCTTAATTACACTACACAAACTTTGTTCTATTGACATATTTTATAAACGAAACAAAAACCAAACAAATAAAATTATTTATATTTGATTAATGCATTTTATATTTATTTATAATCTTAGCTGCGAACGCAAGAAGTCAAAAAATGCTGTAACAGTTGCCGCCTAAGTTTATTGTAACAGTTGGAGAATAATTTATAATTTCGTTGTACATTTCCTTATGCTTCAACATTCAACATTCAACATATTGAAACCGACCAAAGTCGGCCGATTTACTTAGTTCTTTGTACTTGTAACAGTTGCCACAGTCTGAATCCGATATAAAAAACAATATACCTCTTATATCCAATGAAATGTTTTGTTTTCTTTACTCTCGTACCAAAGATATATACCCAAAGTAGTAGCTTGCTAATTTTGATATACATAGTATCAGATCGAACGTACTTATATAGCGCTCTCTCTCTATAAATATATACATATACATATATCTATTTTTTGATTACCAAAAAACAAACAGTTGACGGGGCTGGTTGATGAGTTAACATTATCTGAAAGTCAAATTTATACCGAAAACTATGCTGTATCAGTCAGCCCCCGAATAACGAACCAAAAATCTTCAACAGAATCAGTACATTTGCCTTTGTTTTCGTGTCGTGTAGAGTCGCCCAGAGTTTCTTCTATATATTCTGCGCAAAAATACTTAGTTTTCTATTTCATTTATTGGGCCATCTCAACTTCAATAAAAAAAAGAACTTGCTGTAATATATAACACTGGAGTATTGGAGTTTCTTTTCGTTTTAACTCGTAGGTTTACTACCAACATATTTAGATACAACATAGTTACTTATTCTCATATTTAATAGATATATACACACAAAAAAAGCATGATGAACCGTGTACAGTAGTCAATTGAGTTACATCCTTTTTACAATCTCCAAGATAATGCAGAGACAACAACCCCATATCGCATCTGCATCTGAGACCCCAGGTGTCGTCCCCCCATTAACTAGCAAGGCATTAGCATTAACTACTACATACATACTACCTACATCTACTTACATACACACATACATCATATGACAATAAGATCAACTGTGTTTCAGCATTCAAGTGTCAGTATTCGTAAACCAAATTACCTAACAACTGAGCAAAGTACTTATACTCACAACTAAATGTAATTCCGACTCGGATCGGGCTCGGGTTTTAGCAATTCGAATGTAGTTGGGTTTAGATAGCGCAACTCAAGTGGCGAAAACTTTATAGATATTTACATAAAGATACAGATACATATATATACATACGATGATATTTAGCAAGACCGTGATATATTCAATTAGTAAAACCGAAAACCGAAACAAAAATTATATATTATATGTATATATCAATTATATATTGAGGCGCGTCTCTCGAAATGTGTCAAATTGCATACTAAGAGTAGAGTTTTTGGTATAAGTAAAGTTAATTACAGAAAGAAAAACATTTCATCAACTCTTGTTGTGAAGAAGGCTATAAAACAACGCATATCACTTTGATGGTGTCAACCGAGAGTTTTCGAGTTTTACCCAAGAAAACCACAAAACGAAATATAAACTTTGTTAAATCGTTTAAGCGGTTTTCTTTCCGAACCGGAGATTCTACAGAGAAGCCAGAGACAACGAGTTTTCATTTTGGATATGGTTTTGGATGTGCGACTACCACGAGTACATCTAACAAGTAGGGTAGAGTGTTGATTTAATTGACTAATGAGGACCAAATTTATAGCGAAATTCCGAAATCAGGTTATTACATTAGATCCTAAATAAAGCGAAACCGAATAATAGTGGTATTAGAACATTTTTGATTTTGTAACCTGGCATTTTTTGGCTTCTTGCTTATTATTTGTTACCCTTTGTTTTACTTATCACCGAAGCGCTATAAACTACACCAACCAACCCCTAAAACACACCAAAACACACTTTCAACAAGCTAGTCAATTGATGTGCATAGGCACAAATTATTTCATTAAAAATAAAAAGTAATGATGGTAAGTAAAGTGAAGAAGTAAAACCAAAAATCGAACGAACACAATAAAATCTAAAAGCAATTATTTTCCCGCACTCAACCGGGAAAATATAAAACAAAGCAACAAACGAAACATATAAAAATCACATTATAAATGATGCCCTAAGAAATACTTGATTTAATTTATTGAGAATTAGTTCGTAAGCTTACCATTAAGTCCAAGTGTTAAATAATTTCGAAGCAATGCAGCGAGGTATTCAAGAGATTATTCGACAGACAAGCGCTATATATATTTATCAATTGCTAAAATTATATATTAAATGCATAACATATTACTTAAGGGAACGAAAAGTGGCTACTTTTGCTCATTTCAAATGCTTAACGAAATGCTAAAATCAAAGACAACAACAAGTCGTATTGAAACCTAATTTAAGTGTTAAGCAAACAACAAAATTCAAATATACCATATAAAATACAAAACAAACAAAAAATATATATATATACTTCAACAAGGAACATGTTTTCTTATGCATAAATGTAGCAAGGAATGATTATTACTTTTACGGGCTCGTAACATATCAATTATACTGAGCTGTATTTTGAAAAGAAAAGCAAATCGAAACGAACGAATTCAACACCAAGTTCAATTTTTAACCGAGGATTTTTGATAAGGCCTAAAGAATAAAAGAATAAATGTGAATTACATAAAATAACTAAGGTGAGTAAAACCGCTAACGAAAATTTCAGCCGAAAGCCTTGCCGAGACTTTCCTAAACGAAACGAAAACATAACTTAGACTCGTCTTCCAGCAACTAATTGACATGACAAAAGTTCTTACACCAATAGTGACAAGGGGAAAGTTAAAATTAGAGACAAGAAATCTCAGTTATGAGTTATCTACTTTGCCTACTTAGAACCCTCGATGATTTCGAAGCAATTTCCATTTAAAGGGGAAGAGAGAGCTCAGCACTTGGCTAATACTTGTTAGACGTAATCAATCAGTACAATTTTTGCAACGAGGAATTTTAAACGAAATCATCGACCCTTTGAGAAGGAAATGTTATTATTTTAAATTTTGAGTTTAGATATCTCCCCGCTTATAAAGATGATTCGGTTCGTACTAAAAATCAGAAGCAGACGGTGGAAATGGAAGGGTCTTCTTACTAACTGTTGTAAATTTGTTTCTCCAAACACAATGAAGAAAGTCAAACTATATACAAAATAAGCAAGTGCATTATATTGAACAACTTGGTAAACAATTTGAAGGCTAGCCGTAAGTTTTCACATATATATATATATATAAATGATATAACTTTTAGGCCATAAGCGAACCCAGTATGAAAACCCCTTGAATTGAGTTTGGCTTGGGCTGAGAGAATCGTAGCCATAGATGGGAAAGTATGTGCGTAACAGCCTCAAATTTATACGTTTGGTTATTATTTGGAAACGGATATATATATTATATAAAACGCCCTGTAACTTGTAACTGCTGTCGCTCTATTTCTCGCTCTATACTTGTAGCGATGGTTAGACACTCGATATATAAGGATATAACTGAAACACAATATATAATTCTTTCGATATATACAAAGGACATGTAAACGGTATTTACTCTTTTAGCCTAACAAATCCTATAAAGCCCAGCCCGAGAAAAATCAAACAAATTGCTGACAAACCAAATATATATAATGTGAACCCTTTGTGTAATTTTCCTATTGAAAAACTTCTTGGCGTAAACCCCTTTTGAATTGAAACGAATCGAAACGAATAAACGAAATGTGAAAGCAAATTTTACAAATAAAACCTCTGTATTTGATTTGAAATAAATGGAATCTGGAAAAGCTTCCTTGTATGTAATTAAAAGTAGTTTGCACGAAATATTTTTCCTCCTGTATAATGCACAAAAAAGAAAACCAAACTAAAGTGTCTGTATAACATATTGTATTGTTAATGTCTAGCGTAAGCCTAGCTGTAATAATTAATAATCCATTCGAATGGTAATCAATTAGTTGATAGTTGAATTAGAAACCACCGTCATATTAGACTTTGTAAAATGTACTTGTATAACGTACTCTCCGTTTCGAACTTGGTACCACTTAAACCGTAATCGTAACAGTAATAGTAAACGTAAACGTAAAGTTAAATGATTGCCTCATTAGTACACGCATCGATATTTATTTGAAAAACACTCTTTCTTAATTTATTAGTAGAAACAGAACACTTATTTTAGTTTACCCAAAACCGGACCTCTAAATATTGGTGAAATAATTGTATATAAATTTTATATGAGTCTGTCTTTAACAGAAGCATTGGTTTTATAAACAAAAAAAGTATAAATTTAGAGTTCCGGGTAAAATATTGTCGGTATTTCCACTAGTTTTTAAATTGCAAAGAATGCGTATGGTTTTAATTCAACTTTGTTTTTACTGTATGATATCTTTAGAGCAATACTTGCAGCATTTTAATTTCCATCATTCTGATTTGTACATACACAGGGACAAGTGGTATCCAATTCTTACTTTTTTGTACTATCATTTGCTTTATCTTGGGACTTGGCACACACACAGAAGGCAAAGCTGGTTTATAATATACAAAGAAATCTTAAGAAGCTAAGAAAATTCGATTTAAGAAAATACATACATATGCGACAATACCCTTTTTGTGTGAACTCAAAGTTTGATGGAGAT
Source organism: Drosophila ogumai (assembly GCA_018904815.1). Taxonomy (NCBI): domain Eukaryota; kingdom Metazoa; phylum Arthropoda; class Insecta; order Diptera; family Drosophilidae; genus Drosophila; species Drosophila ogumai. The sequence goes on along the minus strand of JAEIIJ010014201.1, from coordinate 22,200 downwards.
TATCCTCTAAACGAAAGGTAAATCATATGATTCAACAATTAACTGTCGGATATTACGTAGGTGTTTAATTGGAGGAGCGAGAACAACGCATAAGCAATATAAATGAAACATATATAACTTTGATACCGATGTGTTAACGTTGAGGCCAACTCAAATACTAAATCTATATAAAAATATATATGTGTACATATATATTAGTATTTCAAAGACCCAGAAAAAAGCTAACATTAGAACCTAAGCGCCGAGTTAAAAGACGAACCAATCTAATGATAATTGTGTGTTGGTCGCAATAAGAATGAATATTTAACGAGAACAATATTTCAAGTTCAATGTTTTACGTTGCAAGTGAAAATATTATATTCGAAAGACCAGCAAGGAATCTCCTAGCTGGAGAAGACGTTTTCGAAATGATTTCAATGCCATTTCCAAAGTTGGTTGCCCTTAGCTTCTTATGCAGTATATATATATATTAAAACTATATTATTGAAACGTATATATTATATAAAGTATTCATAGATAACATAGATTTGATTAGAGCGTAGAACATAGCACACTCATTTACACAGAAGAACAGACATCGGTTGGTATTGTGTAAACTTACATTTGCGTATAAATTTGCTGTTTACCCACACGAGACTCGAAACAAACCAAACTCATCTTAAATGTTGCAGCGTAATTAACAGATTAATTATATATACATACTATATATATATACAAATATACCACAATAAATGTTTCACATAAAATAATATTTGCTCTGTAGTTTTAAACGATTTAAGTTTCGTTTAGCATTTTCCACATCCCTCCTTACACTAATATATTTTTAGTTTGTATCTAAGAATCTTGCGCGTGTAGTTAGTCTGGCCTTTAGTTCGATCTTTTGTCTATCAAAAAAACACAAATTAACAGAATTTTTACGTTTGGCACTCAGTTTACTAAAGAAATCTTTCATTGACCCTTACAAAAACCTACTTAGAACCGCTCTGAACGTCTGTTAGAGGCACCTAAAGTAAGCATAGAAACGTATATAGACACCTTTTCCCACAACCATCCAGATATTGATCATTGACTAGTTAACACCAGTAACTTAATATACACTTTTAATGGGTAGGTTTCTGATTTATACACTTACCCCCCAATGGTGCTTAATGGCAGGCATCGAAAACACAGTTGGTACTTCATCAACAAATGGTACGAGACGATCTCCTGCAAGATGAATTCATTCTTTTTTAGATCGATATTGTGGCTGCTTGGAAACTCGTTACTTACTTTTAAGCAAATAGCGAACTTGCGGCTGCTCTGGCCTCACCTAAGGATCGGAAATCAATGAAAAGGAATAAGAGATGGTTCAACCAAATGGCGCTTACCTTTGGCACGAGAAGGGAGGGCATGCGTGCTAAACTGATAAGACGAAGTGCCATTTTGCTAGAAGGAACTGGTAACCAAATTTTGTGTCCGAATATTTTAGCCGAAGGGGTTAAGTATAATGCTATCACATCCGAATTTGGGTATAGACTGATATGTGGAAGCCTACAGAGATTTAAAGTTCTCTGTCTGTTGAATTCCTACAGGTTGCTGTATGTATATTTTATGACTCATAATATTTTTTTCCTTCCATTTTTTTGTTGTTTTATTTAATAAAATTCTTACACAAGGTTTACATATATAGAGAAAGCGCGACATTTGCCTCTATGTGTGTGTGTTTGTGTATGCGTGTGTGTGTGTTTGAGGGACACTCCATGTCTTCCTGCCGCCGCCGCCGCTATAAGTAAGTATGATTCAATCTTTAGTTTTGTTCTACACCAGAATTTAGAAGGGTCCATCCATCATCCGGGCTGCACAACGTGGAATTATTTGGGCCCAGGGATCCTTATCTGGGTAGCGAGCATATCTCGCAGGAAGTGAGTTCGCCGCGATTGATGAAGGTGCAGTGGTTGCACGTCCATGTGTTGGCGTCCAAGTCCATGGCCTCCACTCCAGATGCACCGGCACTGGCCGCCGCTCCGCCGCTGGGATAGCTGGTGGTGCCACTGCAAAGGAGGAGAGAGTACATACACCATTCCATTCCCATTTTGTCTACTATTTTTGTTGCAAATAAACTTTTGCTTAAAAGCTTATGAAATATGATGACCTATTTATGTTTTATTTTGATAATAAACTCACCCGCTGCCACCGGAGCTGGCCTGAATGAGCGATTCGAGGAGCTTCCACACCTCCTCGATTTTAAACTTGGCCGCCTGGTTGGGATTCTTGGTGCGCACCGCTTCCAGAAGCGGACCCATGTGCTGTCGCAGCGGAAGCATGTCCATCTTGTACAGATAGACCAGCAGGTGGAAGTCCGAGATGGCCTCGAGGAACTCCTCCTCGCCCCAGGCGGACAGATAGCAGCTGAGGGCATTGAAGTCCTGCAGGTGGCCGTCGATGTAGCGATTCTCGATGGGAAACGGCTGACGCTTGTCGTACTCGGTGAAGGTGTACTGCGGCTGCAGGGGCGTTGAGGCGGGCACATCCACCAGCAGATACTCGACGGGCAGAGGGCGCGCCAGGCGCTGCACTTCGTTTCCGTACTGGTCTTTTTCCTGGAATCAAAAAGAGAAAGAGAGAGAGAGAGGTTTAAATCACGTTAGTACAGGTGTTAGCTACTTGGCCCACTGACCTACATCTGAAATGGGGAGGCAGTCTAACAAAATAACAAAAAAAAACTATTGCTGACGCGCATTGGACTCTCTTTCTCTCTAAGAAAGCTCTTGGGGAGAGCAACCTGTTAGCTCGGCAATGACCTTGCCCACAACAAGGCTGTCGGCACTTTGCCAGTGCTCTTGGAGCTGGCAGCGGATCCAATACAGACGGGTTTAGCAATCTTAGCACTGAGCTGGTAAGCACAGCGTAAGTCACAGTCTCCCTGAAATTACGCTTTTAACAGCAATACTTGTCGGCGTTCCGGGAATCCCCCTCATGAAAAGGAGTGATAATAAATTCTATATAGTTCCAAGTCGAAATGTGTTGGCTTGTTGCCTTCTATAAATTTTAATTTCCTTTTCATTGGACAAAATATCGAAAAAATCATTAAATGACTTCGAAAACGCATCAGACGATAATTAAAAGGAAATTTGCATTACGCCTGCCGCTGGGTGGAGCCCAGTAAAAATAGAGTGTCTGCCGAGTAAAAATATTGAAGCGTGTTGCGGTTTAGGCATGTCGCATGGCAGCAGTGTCCTCATAAACGCAATTACTGCATCCTGTGATGCGTCCTCAAAGGAGGGGCGGCGTCGATGAAGCGCCAGCATGTCAACAATTGCCCCTTCGCTGCAGTTCATTCGATTGCATGGATGCATCACTTTCGTAAGCGTAAGTTAATTAGCCGTCGCCGGATGTCCGTGTAACGAAGCGGAGAATGATGTGTGGGAGACCATCATGAGGATGGACTTGTGACCGGGCAGCAATAGGTACTAAGATCACCAATGCTGGGCTGGCTGTAAGAGCAGTGCCCATAATCGTGTTAAAATACCAAATTGACTGGCAGTGGAACTTTTGTTTCGTATCAGTGCTTGCAAAAGATAGTTTCCAACTTAAAATTCAATTTAATTTCCTCAAAACTACATTTGGTCAGCGGTGGTTTAACCATGGCAATGCTTCGATATTCTCAGCCTGAAGGACGGCATGTGACTAAGCAGATAGCTGGCCACAGGTGGTCTAAACAATAGAAATGGGCTGAAGGGTTGCACTGATTGGCTTTGAGCATAAACCAATCAACCATTAATTTTCCAATTAACTTAAGAATTATCGCAATGTCGGAGCCAAATCCACACATGTCTAGCTCTTAGATCAAGCTACCTGAAACCTGAAGTCCAAAGGTATTGCAGTTAAAATACTACAAAAACTATTTGCATATGAAAAAGTACGTTAATACTTGTTATTTATCCCGAAAAGATATTACAATTAGCACAACATAAACTTAAATATTAGCTTTGATAACTAATAGAGGATAATAGAACTAATAGAGAATAATAAATAAATTAAAATACCCCTGAATATTAAGCAAAACAAACAAGAAAGGAAGCTAACTTCGGTATGCTAAATATTTATCCATAAACTTATATGATAATTTTTGGGAAAGTTAAAGCTTAATAATAAAATTACTAAGTCAAAACAGCATTCATTTTAATTCAATTAGCTGTTCTGAATTCGCGTCTAATGCTTCCCTGACTAAATTTATAATACATTTTAAGAAGACCTGATATATTTTAGTTCTTTAAATATTTATTTATTAATATTTTTATATGATCAATTTTTGGATAAATCCATGTTAAAAAACATCATTACGAAGCCAAAAAAGCGTCAAATTCAATTCGGAAAGCTTTCCTGTGCTAGTTTTCACTAGGTTAAAATTTTAGCATACTGTTTTTTAAAGTTTAAGAAACCAAAAATGTTGTCAATTTTTGACATTTTTAACGATGTAACCCCTTATAAAATTTTGAAATTTGGAGTACATTTTTTTTTCTACGAAACATGGCCAGTTCGACTTGGCTATTGATGCTGATCAAGAATATATACGATTTATGGGGTCGGAAATGACTCCTTCACTGCGTTACCAGCTTCTGACTAAGATTATAATATCCTGAATATATATAATTAAAGTAATAAAAATATAGTTCAGATACAGCAACAGTTTCCCATTGAATATCCTTCGATATTTATTAGGACTTTAAATGGATTTTCAACTAAAAGCTGTCTTATATTCCAAGTGTTTATTTTTTAGAAACTCCTCTACATATGTATACAAAATTATATACAAAATTAGGTCGAGTTATATGCAAAATCGTTCTCATTTCCTGAGGAGCAGAAAAATGCAGTAGCATGCAGGACTCAGTGAGAAGAATAAGAGCTCGACATTGACATTGAAACCGAGTAAAAGAGAGCCAGACCGAAGGACCGAAAGCTAGGCGAGCTTTCGCTCTCCGCATATAAAAGCCACGTCCTGCCAGGCTGAGGCTGCAGTTGTCAGCGAATCGCGAACGGCAGCAGGACGATTTTGGCGGAAAAGGACCAAACCCGAGCTGAAATTTAAAGCGCGCTTTCCTTAGTGTCCAGTTTAGGTTTTTTCCTGTTCTTTTTTTTTGTTTGGCTAACATGCCCGCCCCCATCATCAGAGCCCAGGTGGATCATCATGTTCTGGACGGCGGTCGCCTCCTCGACGCTAACGACCGAGAGCTCGGCGGGAATGGCCAGTGCTGCGCCCAGCTACCAGCAGCAGCACACGAAGCCACTGCTGCGCTCCTCGGCCAGCAGCTGGCAGCTTAGCAATGCAGCGTTCAAGACCCGCCAGCAGCAGCAACAGCTTATGCAGCAGCACCAGGAGCAGATACGGCAGCAGCAGGAGGAGGAGGAGGTGGCGCTGCAGCAGGAGCAGGAGCAGCTATCCCTGGAGCAAATTTCCCGGGTGGACGGACAGACAAAAAAGGAGTCCAAGGACGTAAAGAAGAAAAAGCAACAACAACAGGTTGCAAACTGCAAAAAGAAAATCAGTCTGAAGAGTGAAAGTAAAATATTCAAGGCTTTCACCTCCTGCAAGTGCACTCAAAAATAGATAAATCAGTGCGAGTGAAAACAATAAATGACCAAAGCAACTATTTTTTGATGCATTTTCAAAGTAGCAAATAGAGAGAGAGAGCAGCGAGTGAAAACAATCAAGTTCCTGTGCATTTCCAAACAAAAGAACAAATATCAATAAAAACATTTATAAACATAAATGCCAAGAATTAACCGAAGAATTTAATAAGAAATATAATGGTAAGCTTAAATGAAATGAAAACAAGTAAAAAGGTACAGTGGATAGTGATTGACAGTGTTCCCAAAGATTTTTATTTTAATTTAAAAGACTGACGCGGTTTTTAGCCTTGAGCTTGGCTTTTTCCAAGGCTCTTTCTTTAAGAACAGAAATGCTTTAAGAAATATATCCAACCTGGCAAATGCTATTATCCATTTTTAGATCTTTATATCTGTTTACTTTCTTTGATATTTGCAATCAGGAGGAATTGATTATTATCTTATCTCAGCGGATGCAGCCTTCAGCAGCACGGATAACGACATGTATTTGTCTGGGACTCGCCGCATTCCTCTTCGCATCCATCAAAGTTTTCCTTTGATTAGCACATGATTTGACATGCTGAAGGTTAATTTGCATGATTGAAGTCTGGCTGGAAGGCAAGCAGGCACATCAATCAAAAAAGGTCGCTTGCCCGCAAAAGTATGCTAATTAATTGTCAAACTCCACTCGGAAAACCCTTCAGAGTGCAACTTGCGTGTGTTTCTGTGTAACTACTCGGCATGGAACCCTTGTTGTGCTTTGTTCGACCCAATGATTTCCTGTTAGTTTTCGCAATTTCACACTTCCTGTGAAAGTGTATAGAGCGGATATCAATTCATTGGCTCTCCTTTATTTACTTTCATCTTTTCCCTATAAGCTGGAATTTATCTGATTTCATGGAAAATGTCACAAATAATTTACTCAGATGTATAAAAAAAGCAAATACAATCAAGTTTGATTTAAAATGAAATTCATTTCATTTTAATTAAATTTAAGCAAGCATTCTATTAAAGAAAGTAAGTCAAAATAGCACTGGCTGTAGTGCTTAACTTGAATGCTTTGCATTATTCAAACGAGACTCCCCATTATCGCAGAGCTTGCACACCACAGCAAATACCGGAACACCCTTGGACTATTTCCCGGCAAATATGAAGTGCACCACACTTGACCATATGGCCAGCAAAATTCCCAGCACGTTTGCAAAGTCATTAAACTGGAGAAACCAATTATTGTCAGGGCCCCTAGTCTGCTTATGGCAATTAGCAAAGGGGCATGGCATTTGTCCAGTTCGGAAGAGGTGCTTAGACCCCCACAGGCCTCCTCCTCCGTTGAAGGTGACACACGGGCCACGCAATAAATTTTTATGGTCCGGCATAAAAACAGAAAGCCGACCGAGGCCCTGAGTCCTGGCCCAATGGCACTGACACTGAGTCCAAGGCAAAGGAAGTGCGCCAAAACCGCAGCCAACAAGACCACAAATTGCTTATCGATTTGCAGATTTGCCTTTGCCACTTTTTTTTTTTTTTTTAGGGATTTTAATCCGAATACTTGGCCTGGATTCGCTGACGCAGTCGTGGATATGAATGGCAAAGGCAGTCTGAGATTGCACGGGCATTAAGGTTCGGATTTCTGCAACTCCCCAAAATGCTAACTTTCTGCTCTCAAAATATTTGTGAAAAGTTTAAAAGTTCCCTGCTGAAATAATTTAATCCAGGGGTTTCCCTGCTTCGCTCTGGGGTGCCCTGCATAAACCATAACTTTTAATTTCATTTGGGAATTTCATATACTCGAGTATGTGCTAAGCGAAAGGCTTCGACAGTCGCTATAAATAAGTTGTGAGAAGCACAAAAAATCCATAAATAATTTCCCTCTCTTTAAGACCAGACAAAGGGCCATCCCAGGTAGAAATTCCCCAGGGAAAAGCCGGAGACATCGGATTGTGCAACAGGCTAACCTTATTAAAAATGAATAGGACAAACAAACGATGTCAATTTAGGCCAAACAAAATCCGAGAGTATAAACAAATATTTTTCGACAATTTGTCAAAACGGTAGAAAGACAAGAGATTGTTGCAGCTTACAAAATCTGGGCAAAAAAAAAACAATTTAGTATTTGAAAAGGTGTCAACAAAGGGTGCAGTTTTAGTAGCAATTCAATAAATAAATTTAGAAAATAATAATAATAAAACACTATCTTATAAGCCTTTCTATATCGTTCGATAATTTACAGCAAGCCGTGCTTATTGATTATTTTTTTGTTTATTTCTTGAATGTAGCCCAGGTCAAGGATGCACTTGCTTCCCCATTATAATTGCTCCTAATTAGTCCTCTGAAAATGACACGTGATGGCCGGATTATAGAATCATATTCATTTGCTCCACAAAAGCCTATCCAATTAACGCCCCCGCTCGGTCACAAAAGCCCGGCAGTGAAAACAAAGCGACAGCAATTAAAGTGCAGAGAATTTTCCCATAGAGTAATTTGCAATGTCATTTGTCAGTCGCTCGCTTAATAATTTGGGAATTGGAGGTGTCGTCGTGGGTTAAACACGAGGTGTAATGTGGCGAGTGTTAAGCCTGAAATAAAGGTGACAGACGTCAACGTGGGGTCGGTTAATTTATTGTCAACTCGGTGCCAAAAGCAAATAAAGCCACCGTCTGACCGACCGACCGACCAGCAACAAAACAAATCTGTCATTGTCTTTTCCGCAAATGTGGCAAAAAGAAAACAAGCTCACTTTTCCAGCGTGTTAACAATTACAGCAACAAATTCTGGCGTATTTTCACCGAAATTTCCATTCAAGACACACACACAGCTCCTTGAGAGACAAAACAATTGCCATAAATATGAATTTATGTCAAGGACTGCTGCCAGGAATTTACTTTTTCAATTTACACATTCGCCAGGCAAGGCTGCGAAAAAACGTGGGCAACCCAAAAAAATACCCCAAAGAAAAAAAAGTAAAAAATAAGCAGTGTTTTCTTAATGCCATATGCGAAGAAGGAACTCCCTTCGATAATTGTTGGAGGCGGCAGACAGCTTAGGGCATTTGCATAATTGCAGAACAAAGGGGGAGGCTCAAATGTAAGGGAAGTAAAATGGCAAAGGTCCCTAAAAGTGAATAATATAAACAGAAAAATAAAATAACCGTGAGGAATGCCCGAAACGTGTGCCTCGCTGTCCAATGGCATGGAAGAAAGTATTTAGAAGTGGACTCTAGGACAAAAATAAGCAAAAAGGCGTTAGAGGTGGCGACTACAGTGTTCACATTTTTCAACAGAGTTCCTAAAAACTGAATTCATCATAAATCATAAATTTCCCATAAAATATGTTTAAGCCTTAACGATACCAAACACAAATAGTCCAAATAGTGACTGAAATTACTTCGATTGAATATTAATTAACTTGTTAAGGCCAGTTCCGAAGAACTCTCCCCAAGAACCGAATACGCATTCTGCGCATCCTCAAAGTTTGTGGTTTTCGGTCCACACATTTCTTTGGAATGCAATTCAATATCCCTGGGCAGGACTTGGGCTCCTGTGCGTAGTCAGGAGCACCGTGACTTGACCCCTGGGAAGGATGGAAGGAGCAACGGTTTGTTAAACATTAAACTGGGCAGTTTCCTCCTTTGGCCCGAGAAAAGTTTGATTAAACGGCTTAGAACAAAGTCCCAATAAATGGCACACGGCGGAAAGTTTTTCAAGAATTAGGCTGCCGACTTACTTATGACCGACTAACGAGAAATTGTCTTTGGCCGCTGAATTTCTGGGGTGGAAAGGAGTTGACCCAAGGGGTGGGGCAACCAAATCACAGAGGGGAAACTCAAAGTTGAAACAATTTTTAAATTCACAAAGTTTGTTCTCGATAAGAAATCAAGAATTAAGCGACGAGTTTAAAGGCTGATTCTGAGAAGGGAATGCAGCAATTTGTAATATCATTTTATGTACATAAGTAAAGGTTTTCTTATATTTTCTTAAGTTTAGTCTTGCTAAAGGCAACAACTTTTCAATTTGGGTATTTATTTATGGCTAATAAGCAGCTCGGGCTGAGTGCAAACAAAGTTTGGGACATCTGTTGATGATTTGTGCAAAACCACAAATTAAACTGAAAATGTATAACGGGGTCGATTTTGGTTTTGCTTAGGCACTGAAAAAAAGGGATTTGGACTTATAAACTGGCATAATGATTGCCATTAGGTTTTAGGTATAGATTTTTGACTGAGTTTTGTTTGAACCCACAACCCTCTCGGTTTGCATTTATAATTATTATTTATACTGCTTCCTCGTCTGCCTGTAAGAACAGGTGTTAAAATCTTATAATAAAATAAAAAATTAAATTAATAATCTAAAATTAATTTAATAAAAATTATTATAGATAAGTTTTCATAAAAGAAATTATTATTATACCCGCTGTAGAGTATTATATAATTATAGAACTATATAACTACCTATAGGGTATTATAAATATCGATTTAAATAATGCGATTATTATACGTCTTCTTAAGGGCATAAGATGGCCAAAATGCCAGTGATTTACTAATGTTACATATATTAAGACTCGTAATTGAAGTCTTAATTAATAAAAAACCAGAAAGGAAGCTAACTTCGGCACGCCGAAGTTTATATACCCTTGCAGGTTACAACTGAAATCTATCATAATTAAGCCAAAAATGCATTAATTTCAATTCGGAAAGCTGTTCTGTGTTAGTTTTTATTAATTTAAACAAACTGCATACCAAATTTAAAATTTTAAGAAATTAAAATTTTTTGATATTATTGAAAATTTTAATGATGTAACCCCTTATCAAATTTTGAAAAAAATGAAAAAAATTAACTTTCTCTGTGGCATGTCTAGAATGACTCGCCTGTTGATGCTGATCAAGAATATATAGGATTTATGGGGTCGGTAATGACTCCTTCACTGCGTTTCAAGCTTTTGACTAAAATTATAATACTCTGCAAGGGTATAAAAATTGTATGTAATTAAACAAATAATTGTTTAATTATTAAAGTTAAATTTCAATTCAATTTCAATTTCAATTGAGCTGAGAATGACTTTGATTCCCCTGGAACAAAATCGATAAATATCGATTTAAGAAATGCTCAAATGTAAGGGATATTATCCATTTCAATTATTCAGAACTAAACAACAAATTAAAAACGTCGGCTTACCGAGGTTACCCTCGTTTCTTGTTTCTTATAAAATTCCCATTTCAGTGGCGAGGAACAATGACGTCGCCCATGCAAGTGCCCAGTGAATTGGCGTCCCTTCTTAGCTGCGGCCTGTGCCGTCGTCCCTATGACCTCGTTACGCGCCGGCTGCCCAAGGAGCTGGTCTGCCAACACAGCCTCTGCGAGGAGTGCGTGGCCAGCAGCCTCATTCAAGAGACCTCCGAATGCTTGTGCCCACTGTGCGGCATTCGGACCGAATTGCTTGGCCGCCAGCTGCCGGAAACGATGGCCATCATGTTCCTGCTGCGAGAGTTGCCGGCTCTGGTGCTGGGCAGAGCCATGCTGGGTTTCTCGCGGGGAAGCAACAGCACCATTGTAGGTGAGCAGCGGGCCGTTTCCCCGGCGAACTGGCTAGACCAGATCTGCGTGAATAGCTTCCTGGCCAGCAGCAGCGAGCATTGCCTGATCCATGCCATGCCCAACTCCACGTGGTGTCATAACTGCCAGCTTTTGCTGTGCCGCGCCTGCGCAGATGCTCCGATTCATCGAGACCACCGCCTCACCCGCCAGCTGGACTACCTGGAGCTGCTGCGCCAGCTCCTCAGCGCCGAGCTTGGGAAGATTAAGCGCGCTGCTGCCGAGGCCTCGGACTTGGCCGCCCACGAGCTGAACGTGCTCCGCCAGTTGTGCGAGGCCTGCTTCCGGCTGCAGATGCATGTGAAGCGCGAAACCCTGGAGCACAAGCCCTCCCTGGTTTCCAGCCAAATGAACGGATGGAGTGTCCGCGCCGAGCACGAACTGAATAGCTTCGTCGCGCTCCACTCCGGCACGGATTTACGTAATCTTCTTTCGCGGTTTGTGATTCAGCGCCGAAAGTGCGAGAGGCAGCTCGTGGAGGTGCACTTCCAGTGCAGGATGCGGGCCGCCATCCAGGAGAATGGAATGCAGGTCTTGGATTTTGAGACCTTGAACGACAGGCTCCTAAAACTGCGCAGCAACCTGCGACCGAGCAGCATGCCCGCCAATGTGGAGCCACCACCGGCCCTCGTTCTTACCAACTACTGCGTGTTCGCCTACTGGACCGAACTGCAGAACCGACTGATGCCATCTGAGCTGCTGCCGCAGTCCGGAGGAACGCGCGAAATGCAGCCGGATCAGAGTGGGGAGTTTCTAGCACGCTACTTCACCGCCGGCGAGGATCGCGAGGGCTCTGTTAACTCCGTCAACTCGTCGACCAGCAACAGCAGCAGCTACGCCGGCTTTCAGGCCAATCAGTTGACCGAGAGCACTCAATTGCAGTTCAATATCATGAATCAAGAGCTCCAGTGCCAGTCCCAGCCCCAGTGGCAGCGACAGCGGCAACAAGAGATGAACCTGCAGCTGGCGCATGAGGGACTGAGGCAGCAGCGGCATCACCTGTCAACTTCTCAGCAGGACGATCCCAACTGGAGTCCCGAGCTACGCCCGATATTGCCCCAGAATGACTCTAGACCTAGTTTCTTGGTAAGCATAGCCCGCCCGCCCTCCGTTCACTGTTATCCCATCTATTATATGGAAATGGACATGGCAGGGGAACTGGTCGGTCGAGTACTAGTGGAGGTGCGTGACGATGTGGCTCCCCGGATGTCGGAGAACTTTGGAGCGCTCATTCGACACGACCGAGGCTATGGCTATCGCGGATGCTCCGTGTTCCAAGCCTGGGGAGGCGAGAGCATCATCAGCGGGGACTTTGAATCTAACAACGGACGGGGTGGCCACTCCACCTTCGACACGCGCTACTTTATGCCGGATGACACGGGACTGCCGGCCCACCGAGGAACCGTTGGGATGCGGCGGGGTCAGAGGCGGCAGGACAAGAGTGGCTTTGTCGGCAGCCAATTCCGGCTGGTGCTCAACGAGATGCGCTCCTTTACGGCCATCTTTGGATACATTGTCGAGGGCATTGAAGTGGTGGACCGTATTGCTGCCACAGGAAATGCCATTGGTCGGCTGGCGGTTAAGTGCTTCATTCGGAACTGCGGCGAATATCACATTAACCGATAAGAAGAGCGGTGGAGCCTTGGGGCTAACTAACTAACTAACTTCTCAGATTTCTAAGCATGTTTTCAAATGTATAAAACAGAACACAAATGATCTTGGTACGAATTTTTCGTAGCAATAAATAAACACTTTTAAGGTCAATAAGAAAGTCAAGAAGAGATTTTGAGAACACTTTAAAAAAAAAAACCAAACAATCTAGGGAGATTTTTATATAAACACTTTACAAACAAAGTAAACATTATAAACCTTTTGGAGGCTCTTTAAACAAGCAACTAACAGAAATTCATCTTTGGAATTTAGAACGAAAATTGAATGAGAATTAAATTTATAAACTAGTTTTAAGATTAGAGTTATGGCTGGTCGTTTTAAATCATAATCAATAGCATAAGGACAGCCACTAATTGGTGTCTAAGCGCTGCGACGTTACCTGGATATAAACTTAAGCAAACCCGCGGAATAATAAAAATGAATGGAAAATTGGTAAAACTATACAAAGGTAGTAGTAACCCATAATATTATATAGGTGAAATTTGAATAAGCTTATGAGAAACAAGCGCAGAAACTTAAAATATCTAAGCGTAGTTGAATAATAATGCTAAGAGTTATTTGGTGTCTATTGTCTATGCATTCGTGTTGCCACAATTAAGTCTAAATGTGATTATCAACTACAAAAAAAAACAATTTAGTAAACAAAACAGCCATCCGATTATAATTAGGGGAAATCGTCGAAAAGATATTATATATTTTATGTTAAAAGCCAAAATCGAAAGTATTTTTAAATGAAAATAAGAACAAATCGAATTGTTTTAAACGAAAGGTTATAAATTTTAAAAGTTAGGCTATTTATAACACATATATTTACGAAAGGAAAATTACAAATATCAAAAATATTGAGTTTTAAGGAAAATCATCATGTTCGAAAACTATGTATATGATATTTTAGATAGACAAGAACGAAAACCCAGATGGAAGGATTAAACCATTATAATACCCTCAACAAGAGTATACAAATATAACGAAATATATAAAAGGAAACATTAGTCATCACCAAAGATCTTATGGTAACAAGGTACATAACGCCCATGCATTTCAATCTAAAAACAAGAATCGTTACTCATCTTGGTATTACAAGATCTTTGGTACATCGGTTAATTGTAAAGTAGGAAACATCTGGACAAAATTGTGATTAAGAGATGCTCAAAGGGCTCCATTGAACATTCAAAAAAATATATAATTTCGTATCTGATCTCATGCGTGTGCATTTTGTGTGTGAATGTCTCTAGGTATACAACAAAACAAGGCATGAAATTCTGCTAGGAAGTCCCAGAGCAATGATGAGTAGTACAAAAGTAATTATCACCGATGAGAACATAAACCCATTCACAGAATCCGCAAAGTATTTTAAACTAACTAAACTAAACATAAATAATATTTATAAATGTCTAAATATGAAAATTGTTTGAGTGTGTAAATGTAAAATAAAATTCAATAAAAGTCGCTACGAAAACTGTTCTTATTTCTTTTTGGGAAAGGAAGTTTGGTTCCTTTTGGAAAATTAAAAAGTATCGCGCCAGAGCCCACACATTAAAATGCAGCAGTTGTTACTTAAATTAAGTAGCAACCAATCACTTACCTTATAGAAAACGTCTGGAACATATTGTTTGTCTGTGGACTCGCGCACATAGCCCAGCTCGGGCGCATCCTTAGTGGGTATCAGGCATTTATCACGCACCAGAGCCATGCACTGAGCCGATACCGCATAGCCTTCCATGTGCACTTGTTTGGTTTTATCTCCTGAAAAAAACCAAAAGGAAAACCAATTGAAGGTGAGTAAAAAACAGAGGTTGCCGCACTATGCTTACCCGTCACACAAATGGTCACGAACTTTGAGCCGAAGACGCCATTGGAGGCATATTTACAGGGATTTGGGTGACGATTCTGCAGCTCGCCGGCTGTGATGCACTCCTGGGCCGTGATAAAGTGCGACTCGATGCCACGAATCTGTTTGACAGTGCCGGCACTAGCATCCTCCGTGATGAGATCAGTGAAAATCCAACCAATCTGTTTGAAAAATTATCAATTAGCATTGAATTTTATTGTATTATAAAGTGTATTCCCACCTTTTTCAATCCCAGCGCGTTGGCTACGGCATCCACATCGTCTGCTCCCTCATCCGGCTGAATGTTGATCGAGTCGCGCGTTGACTCCTGCGGCGGTTCATAAATGGCTGCCACCTTCGCCCGAATGCCAAGCGGAACGTCCGTGTGCTGCTCGTATGTCCCATACAGATAGCCCATACGCTGGTGACCGGTGGTGCGCCAGTAGTTGAGGAATCGCTCAACAATCTTGGTATTCTCGAACATAACATTGTCCACGTGACGGTAGGTCTGGCGGTTCAGAGTGATGGCAGACGGCTGACACTTGGAACAGATGCCCTTGGGCCATGGCGGATGCTCGCGACAGCCGGGCTTGATGCGGCAGTTGATGTCGTCGAAGACAAAGTACTTGCCCTGATCCATTCCCGAGGTCTGTTTGCGTATATACGAGTGGAAGGACAAGTGCTTGATGTTCTGCTCCTTCAGATAGGCCTCGTTGTAGGGCTCCAGGGCGGAGCAGTGGACGCAACGGCCGTTGGCATTATGATGGCAGCTGAAACAACATTTTGGTTGATTAGTAAACTTGAGGTCCATCTGAAAACGTAAGCCTTACAGCTTGCTATCGCGTTCCCGCTTAATGGTGCCATCCGCCTTGCTCAGCACCTGGTCAACCTCATCCTCGACCACATTAATGGAGGGACGAGCACTGTTTGGGTTGCTGTTGCTTGCCTTTTCGCTGGTCTTGAACATCTGACTGTCCAGGACAGTGGTGCTAGTTCGCTGCAATTGTTTTGAAATCCGTTTAGTCTTCAGTCAGTCTACTTTGCAATACAAACTTACGCGAGACGATGTGCCAGCCATCTGTTTCAAGTAGACCAAGTCACCATGCTTCAGGGATGTCCCCACCAGCTGGCTGCCACTGGCCTGCAGCTCTGTGAGGAAGCTGCGTTCCTTGAACAGCCCAAATCCGTCAACCTTCAAGGCATTCTGGACGCTGTCGTAGAGCTGCTTCAGGTTGGATTTGGGCGAGATCTCTATGCGTTTAATGCCCTCCGCAGACTGAACGCGAATTAGCTGTAAGGAAATCGAAAGGAATTATATAATTAGTAATTGGTAACTAAGGCTGCTGCATTAATTGAGTTTCGTTACAACCGATTGTTTGCATAACACGAACAAACGATGGCGCACAAAGGCGTAGGCGAAATTGCGCTTCTTGTAGATGAACTGCTCGAGCAGCAGCGGGGCACAGGCCATGTCTGGACGGGGTTCGGTGGGGTTGGGGTAAGGGGGATGTGACTTGGGTTCCGGTAAGGACGATGGCTTGGGCTTGGGTTGGGTGTCAAGTGTAGCTATAAAGCTACCAAAGCCTGAGAGGCTTTTCTGTTTAGTGTTTCGGACTGTACGTCATGAAGGCGCGAACTTGACTGTGAAATTCGGTTGGCATCGCAATTAAAAACAAATACAAAGCATTGCCAAAAAGAGAGCTCATGTAAAAAGAGATTAATTTGCACATTAAAAAAAAAGTAATAACGTTAATTTCAAAATATAAATAACCAATACTAGAAAAATATTTATAAGATTTATATCTGGAATATTTTGTAATCATTATTATTGGCTTACTCAACACCTCACTTTGAATTAAAAGTCCAAAAATACCAAAAATTTCTTTGAGTGCAGCCTAGAACCGTTTTCCTATTTGCCAGACAGACACCGAACACCTTCAGTATCCGCATTGGCACTGCGCCTCGTCAGGTGGATGAACTCACTTCGATTGCCACTAATTGCATAGCCACAAATTCAAGTTATTAATAATTTATTTTGGCTTTGGGAGTTTCAATGCCCCTCTCGCCGCGCCACCCTCTTTCGCACAGACTGCACTCTTACACACTCGCAAATCTACAAGTCATGGTACGCTCTATTTTCACTTTCCGCTGTCTTGGCCGCCGCATTAGGCAACGAACAGGTTCACGCACTAACCGAGGGCCTCAGCATGCACACTTCACCTGCATTTTCACCTTGAGTTCCTTGTTGTTCCTTTAATTTACTATTTGCAAAATAAAGTGCAACAACAACAAACGCAGTCTTGGTTTGCCGGCTTTCCGGGTTACGTGTCCCCACACAGGGGCCGAATCACAACGCACACACAGCCCACTCGGGTCTTCCCCGCGCGGAGCACACTTAAGTAACACATTTAGGTAATTGTTATCAACAATTTACTTACAATTTTGTCAGACATTGGCATTGCGGCTATTGTAATTTTGTTTCTCCCTCGCACAGCTGAGTAGGGATCAGTGTTACCAGATGGAACTTTGGCTATTCCCTAAAAAATTACAAACAGTACAAATTTCTCCCTATGAAATCACACCACATCTAATTTTTTTAACCATACCTGATACTCAAACCACTTCTGATACCACAACCTCTGGCTTATCGATAAAAACGGGCAACGTCTTGAAAACGTTATTTTCAAAGTTTGAACAGATCTGTAGAGAGAAAATAGCTTTTTCTAGCACCCCCTCTGCGGTTACTTGTTTGTGCACATTTATTTATATTATTAGCGCGGTGTTTTACAAATATTTAACTAATTACAACAATCAACAAATCGCATTCGGCATTCTAGTGGAAGACAGCAGCTGTGGAAAGCAATGGAGGTGTCCGAAACTTCTTCGGACTTTAATCGTACTTCAGGTTTCCCATGCAAATATACTTGATGTCGACGTAGTCATCAATTCCGTGCTTGGAGCCCTCCCTTCCGACACCAGACTCCTTCACACCGCCAAAGGGTGCCTCTGCCGCGGATATGATGCCCTCGTTGACTCCGACCATGCCCACCTCAAGGCGCTTGGCCACGCGGAACACCTGCTGCAGATTATCGCTGTAGAAGTAGCCGGCCAGGCCTCTCCTGGTATCGTTGGCCTTCGCCACCGCCTCCTCTTCGTCGCGGAAGCGGATGATGGATACAACCGGGCCGAAGACCTCCTCCGTGTACAGCTGAGCCGTGGGCGGCACGTCTGTGACTATGGTTGGTGCATAGAAGAGGGCGCCAATGTCGCTCAGAGGCTTTCCTCCCTGGATGATGTTCGCCTTCTTGGACCTTGCATCCTCCACGAAACCGCTGACCTTCTTGAACTGCATTTCATTGATAAGCGGTCCTATCTGGACTTCGCATCCCTGGCCATCGCCGATCTTCAGGGCCTCCACGCGCTTCTTCAGCTGCCCCACGAACTGGTCGTAGACGCCGTCCTGGACAAAGAATCTGTTGGCGGAGACACAAGTTTGGCCGCAGTTCCGGAACTTGGAGGCCATGGCACCATCCACCGCCCTATCCACATTGGCCGAGTCGAACACAATGAACGGAGCATTGCCGCCCAGCTCCAGGCATATCCTCTTGATGCCATCGGCAGAGTTGCGGAATAGCAGCTTGCCCACTTCTGTGGAGCCGGTGAAGGAGATGCCCCTAACATCTGGACTCTTGCAGAAGAGATCGCCAATGGGAGCCGCCTTGTTGGTGGTCACCACATTGATCACGCCCTTGGGGATGCCAGCATCCTCGGCCAGCTTTGCCACAGCCAGCGCCGTGAGCGGTGTGTCCTCGGAGGGCTTCACCACCACCGTGCAACCAGCGGCTAGAGCGGCTCCTGCCTTCCGTGTGACCATGGCCATCGGGAAGTTCCAGGGCGTGATCAAGGCCGCCACTCCGATGGGCTGCTTCATAACAATTATCTCGCGATTGGGCGATGCACTGGGCACAATCTCGCCGTAGATGCGACGCGCCTCCTCCGCGAACCATTCCACAAAGGCATTGCCGTAGGCCACCTCTCCTTTGGACTCGTTGATGGGCTTGCCCGACTCCGCCGTCATTATCTCGGCTATCTCCTGCGCGTTCTGCTCAATCAGTTTGTGCCACTTCTGCAGAGGAGAGATTAGATAAGCGTTAGCCGGGATGTGACCTACACTTGAACTTCCCTCTTAGATAAGGAAAAACTCACTTTGAGCAGGTTGGAGCGATCCTTGGCGGTCAGGGATCGCCACTCCTTGGATTCGTAGGCCTGCTTGGCAGCATTGATCGCGTTCTGGGCATCCGCCACTGTCATGTTTGGGACCTTTCCGATCACCGCTCCGCTCGCCGGATTACGGACTTCAAAGGTGGTCGCATCGCTGGAGCCCACCCAGGCGCCGTTCACAAGGGCCTTGTCCTGGAGAAGAGCCGAAAAGCCGCGCATCCTGCCCAAGTCGATGAGGCTGTTTTTATTCAGTGCGACGCCGCTAAGCTGTCGCCACATTCTGCCGGCTGTTTAATTAAACAAAAAACAAACTCATTAGCAAATGGTCACTAATCGATTATAAACACCGGCGCTCTCGCTCTCGCGCACCTTTGTGACACCTGTTGCGGGATAAGGGAGAGATTGACGAGCTTATCTTATCTGCGCCGTTATCGGGAAGACTCAGAGGGTGTCCAGTGCTTTAGGAAGTATCTCTCTTATAGGCTTTTATTGGATTTAATTGATTTTAATTCGATTCGCGACCAGTGTTGCCAGATGCAAATTTAACTTTCCCCCTAAAAAATCTCATGAGCTACATTGCCAGATTGTCGGTTTCATATCACTCAGCTTTTGTTTGACCAAAGGGCGGCAACCGTTTGACTTTCAAAAAAGAAAAAGAAATAAAAAAAGAAAGTCCACGTTTGCTTCCTGATTCCCATTTTAGCCGTTGCTCTACAGCGATTTTAAGGCAGCGCCACTTGTCCCAGCAATCTCTGGACAATCGCTGCCTTTCGCCCGATCTGCCCCGATCTCTTTTGCATGCGCCGCCGCCGCCGCCACCGTTGCAACATGGAGCCGGAGTGTGCTCCATTTATTATGACTTTGCAGTCAGGCAGTCAGCTAGCCAGGCATCACGACCATAGATTTCACATATGCCGGCGGCAGCAGTTCTGGCAAGAAGATGGGCCTCCCAGTCCATCGTCAACACTTGGCCAAAAAAGTGGTCCATTTGTTCATTTAAATTTGAGATTTGGGTTTATTTCTTTAACAAAATTAAAAATATCTTTTAAAAATACTTACATTTTTCTAAACACATTTTAATCTTTCGTATTCTACACGGTGTTTCATAGAAATCGCTGTGAAATCAATTGAAATTGTGACCAAAAGTACACAACCATTTTTTTTTTTTTATTAAATTTATATTTTAACTTTGTTAATTTTGTACACCTTCAATTTTATTTCAATTAAAATCTGCATTAAAAATCAAAGTATCATAGTATTTCTCATTTTGCTAAAGGTGCAATTTTTTCCTACTGCATTCTCTGCATTAGACAGTGGCAGGTTCTGCCTACTGGGCTACTGGTTATGTAGCTTCCTCCGCGTCGGGCTCACCTGGTTTAAGGCTTCCCTTTCGCCCGGCAAACCGGCAATCTGTGTTGCAAATTTTGTCAATAAATTTCGGCTAAGAATGCCAAAATAGGCGGACACAAGCCACACGGACATCATAACTGTTAAGATAAGATTGCCTAGATGGCCATCGCGATGTGCAGAAACGCAGGCTCTGATATGAATTCAATTAGTTGTGATTTAGAACTAATTGAAAATGCGTCTAGCTGGGGAGTAGTCGTGCCGGCCGCTGCCTCTGCTGCTGGCTGCTGTCGATAGGTGTTTAAGTTATTTGTCTTAAGTGCTGCCGGGAGGTGTGTGAGCTCCTGTTCCGGCTCCTGGCTCCTGTCCAATTCCAGACTGATCGAGATCAGGCTGCACTTGCAAAAAAATGTAACCCTATAAACTAGAGCAGCATTACATTTAGACTAATTGATCCATTGATTTGGCTTCCAATATTAGAAAATAAATTAAGGCAACTTAATAAAATAAAATCCAATGGCTTAAAAGGATTATCAATCTCCACCATCAATTCAGTATAATTATTAACTGAATGATAGACTAATTAAATTTAAATCAAATTCTAAATATTTTGTTCATAAAAGTTAGCTAATAAGCATCTCCTATCCCCTTTAATAAGGTTGGTTTATCGATGTCATAATTATATTTATTATTGCTTTTAAAAGTCAACTAAAAAGTACTTGGACTTTCTAAAAACACAATTACATTGATCATAACTTCCTTGATTAAAGAAATTTAACAAATTAGGCACCCATTATTAAGCTAAACACTTTCTAAACTCTGGTGAAGATTTTTCCCGAGTGTCGGAGGGGAAAACACCTTGCCTGGTCTGCTCCATCAGGAGCCCAGCTAATGAAGTAGTCAATCAACGCTCAGACGAATCTAATGTCTACTTAACTGCAATTTTGACAAGTTTAATGCGCTGCCATGGTCGGCGAATTCGTTGTTGTTTATGGGACGGAGACCCTTTTCGTTTTTAAAGGTACTTTCCGTAGGCACAAAACAATTGACAGCCCAAAATAGGCTGCCGTGTGCCTTTTGTGCCGGCTAATTGTAATACGAAATCATAACACGCCATAAAAACGACACAAAGAGCGGCAAAGCGATCGTATGGGATCGCCTAAGACCGGTTCCTGGATTGCCGGTCCTCTTCTGGAGGCCCAAGACGCCGCCACCGCTGCCGATGTCGCTGGCAGCTGGTCAATGGAAACAATGATGAGGTCCTCCTCTCTCTGTCGCTCTCTGTGTCTTGGAGGATTCCTTTCCATTCCACGAGGCCCTCTAACGCGGAGCAGTCGAGCCATAAATCATGTTTGGGAACACGTTCCTTAACGCGAAAATAAAACATCTGTTGTTTCTGGTCGGATCTGATCTGGTTGCTGCCGCCTGGCAGCTTTCTTGAAAGGGACAAAGGACTCGCAAGCTTAGGGCGCAAACTGGTTGCCAATTGTCCTGGCAATATGGCAGGATGGCAAGAAAACAACATAGCAGCAGCCGCCGCCGTTCAACAGATAAATGTCGTGATCGACACACGCAACAACAGCCGCAGCAGCTGCTGCTTGGAATTACCTACGGGTATCCTTGGCCAGGTTCCAAATTAACCCATTAGGAACACATATGCCAAGGCTTTGTTTTTAAGAAAATTACTGCCCATTAATCATATCTCCCTATAAGGAATAGTTTTTAAAACCTATTAATTACTATTTAACATATATTACCATTTAAAAATACTTATAATCGCATTGCTTCAAAAGCTAAAGAAAAACTAAACTTAAAAAATATATATTTTAAAGAAATCAATTATAAAACAAGAAAGGAAGCTAACTTCGGCACGCCGAAGTTTGTATACCCTTGCATATTGGTTTTGATATTTATATTATAAATCATAATGCCGAAAACAGACACTAAACAGAGTTT